>CABHPR010122848.1:22263-37692 GCA_902168415.1 Peromyscus melanophrys
GAGAGAGAGAGAGAGAGAGAGAGAGAGAGAGAGAGAGAGAGAGAGAGTGTTTGTACCTTTGGCTGTTTGAATAGGAATGGCATCCATAGGCTCATATATTTGAATTCTTGGTAATTAGGGAGTGGTTATATTTAGAAGTGTATCCTTGAAGATGTGAGCCATTGTTCTCTTAGGCAATCACCCCAGCCTCTAGACTTTAGGCCCAGGGAACAACCCATGTCCCCAAACCCCCAGCCACTGGAGGCCCAGTTGCAGGCCAACAAGCAAGACCCCTGCAGGCAGTCCTGAATACTACCACCTCTCATTGGATGCTGTAACCTACAAGAACCACTCCACCCCCCAAAACCCACCCATCTGCCAAGACCACAAGTGCTCCCTGAGACACAGACTCCACCAGCTCCAATGGGACGAAGAGGTGAGTCATCTTTCTCCTAACCAATCACCCAGCCTGTAGGCCTTAGGCCAAAAGGCACAACATTTGCTCTCATATCCCCACCCATTGCAACCCCAGTTACAGGCCAGCAAGCAAGAATCCTGAAGGCAGGCCTTCCCACTACCCTCCCATTGGAACCTACAGTCTACAAGTCCCACTCTGTCCCCCAAACTCACCCATGGACCTGAGAGCCCAGCAGGTTCCTGAGACACAAACACTGGCAGTGCCGATTTGACCAAGAGTTGCTCTCTGAGACACAGACACCATTTGCACTGATTAGAGGAAGAGATGGGTAGATGCCAGTGCAAAAATGCATTCAACAACATGAAGAACAACATGGCAGCACCAGAACCTAATGGTTCTACTACAGCAAGACTTGAACATCCCAACGTAGAAGAAGCCGAAGAAACAGACCTTAAAAATGACTTTCTGAAGATGACATAGTTCTTTAAAGAGTAAATGAAAAATTCCCCTAAACAAGTCGAGAGAAAGACAAACAAAAAATTGGACGAAATCAATAAATCTCTTAAAGAAAGTCAAGAAAACCAAGAAAAAGCAATTAAACTAGTGAAGGAAACAGCTCAAGACTTTAAAACCAAAATAGAGGCAATGAAGAAGACATAAAAAACCAAACAAAAACAAAAACAAAAGCAAAAAATAAGGGAATGCTGGAAATGGAGAATCTGACAGTGGTGGAGCTTGCATGGGACCGAACTAGACCCTCTGCATATAGGAGACAGTGGTGTAGTTGGGTCTGTTTGTGGGGCCCCAGGCAGTAGGATCAGGATCTGTCCCTGGTGCATGAGCCAGCTTTCTGGATCCCATTACCTATGGTCAGATACCTTGTTCATCCTTGAGGCAGTTGGGAGGGGCTTGGTCCTGCCTTAACTGAATGTACCAGGCTATGCTTTCCCCCATAGGAGGACTTACCCTTAACCTTTTGGAGGAAGGGATGGGGGGTGAGTCATAGGGGAAGGTGTGTGTGTGGGGGGGAATCTGTGATTGGTACACAAAATGAATGAAAAATTTTAGAGTGTATCCTTATCTTGATAGGTGTGGCCTTGTTGGAATAAATATGTCACTGGGGTAGGCTTTGAGGTTTTTAAAATGCTCAAGCCAGGCTTGTCTCTCTCTCTCTCTCTTCTTTCTGCCCGCTGAGATGTAGAACTCTCAGCTACCTCTCCAGTACCAATTCTGCCTGCATATCACCATGCTTCCCACCATGACAATAATTGACTAAACCTCAGAATATAAGAAAGCCCATTTAAATGTATTCATAATAAGAATTGCCATGGTCATGGTGTGCTATGGGATGTCTTTCTGTACACTGTGAATATATGTTGCTCTGATTGGTTGATAAATAAAGCTGTCTTGGCCTATGGCAGTGAAAGATGGAGCCAGGCAGGAAAATCTAAGGGAGATAGTGAAAGGAGAAAGGAGAGGCAGGAGAGAGGCCATTCTGCCATCCAGGGAGCAAGTAAAGCCGTGGAACACATGGCGACATATAAATGAATAGAAATGAGTTAACTTAAGATATAAGAGCTAGCTAGCAAGAAGCCTGCCATATGCCAAGCAATGGTAATTAATATAAGCCTCTGAGTAATTATTTTATAAGTGGCTGTCAGACTGCAGGATTGGGTGGGACCAGTAAAAACCTTCCAACTACAATGGTGTCTCTTCACAGCAATAGAACTCTAACTAAGACAAGTGCCCACACATGCCCACATAGGCATCAGTATATAATCAGAATATGACCTACCTGTTATTCTCAAACATGGAATTCTGGATTTTAGGCTTGGTTTTGGGTACCTTTCCTTAGCTATCTCACCTGCTCCCCACGTTGCTTTGTGGGATTGGTTTTTCTCCCAGGACCTAGAGCATGAAGATTCTACTAGACTTGGTGTTCTGTAAATCCAGGAATCTGTTTCCCTCTGCTACAGCAGTGATAGTGTTACAGACACTCCCCCCACCCCCTCCATGGCACCGAGTTTCCATTTGAATGTTGGGAATCTGAACTCAAGTCCCCATGCTTATGTGCCAATTGCTTTACCAACTGAGCTATCTCCCCAGCTCTGAGTTGCTATTTTGAATGCAGATTTCACTCCTTGTCCACTAGACAAAGTTCCAACAAAGGAAAGATTTAGACCACTTACCTTGCTTTTAGAAACACAATCATTTGCTATACAACACCACATAAATGTCATCTAAACAGAGGTATGGATAGTGAAATGAACAAGTACTCCATTACCACATCTGCTATACCATAAAATATCCCTGTCTGAATATGCAGTATAGGTAGTTATATACTAACTACAAAAAGAAATGAGTATTATGAAATGAATTTATGATTATCAAAATAGAGTATCCCTGCAGTAGCTAGCTCTGGCTTTACATTGTTGTAACAAATAATGGTCATCCCCAGAATGTCCCAATTCTCATTTCATTATGATGCAGGTATATTTTTCTTTATGAAAATATTCTGGCTGATTTCAAACTTATGGCATTATAAAGTGACATTGGCTGCAATACATTTCTGAGTATAAAATGTCGCTTTCTAAGAAATTATTTTAGCTTCATTTAATTCAGTATTAAAGTATTAATTAGGACCACAGTTATAAAGTTACAGTTTCGCCCTGGGCATTTTGCCACTCCAAGTGCTATTTTCTAAAATAAATCTAGCTGGGAATAATTATTTTTACAGTGTGGGAGCTGTAGCTCTTTACTATGAATTAGATATGGAATATTATATTTCAAGAGTTGTTTGTGCCGTAGTACTGGTAGGTTACCCACCTCCAGGTTCTCATGGAATTTTGGGTGTAGAAATGCTCACACATGCTATGTTTACCTGGGGAAGCAGCTTTAAGTTATCCCTTCTTTAGGCCAGTTTTTACTTCCTGAAATTACACTCATTGACATCCTTGATGACATTCCCCATGGGTTATAATGCATTTGTTGCCCAGAAGAGCATTGCAAAGTTCAGAGCCACGTTTTCCCCTTGCTATCCCTGTGGTACCAGAACTTGTATTTTCAGTTTTAAAGTGGGGTGGAGGGAAGGCTCCATGGTTAAGAACTTTAGGCATCCTGATGCTCTGAAGAACAATACTAGGTACTAATGTTTCCTGGGTTTTTCCTTCTAGCCCTGGATTTTATAAAAGCTTCGGGCTACATTTCCTTCACCTTTTTTTTTTATTATAAATCTGCCCCCTAATTTAAAATCAGTTTCCCATTTTAAATTTCTTTAATTTTTTCAAGGAACTATCTCTTTGAATGTGTCCTAATACCTCATTATTTTATCTATTATTATTCTAAGTGACCCATTTAAAATAATTCTCTTATGCCAGGCACAACTATAATATTCTGTAAATTTCCTGTCCCCTACTATACATATTCTGTACAACTCTATTACTTTGCATGTGGAATTTGTCTATTAGACATTACATCTATGGTTAGGTTATGTTAAATGGGAAAAGTGCTTATCAGATGGAATTAAGTTTTCTAGTCAATTGATTTTGAGTTATTTGGGGGACCCTGATTTTGCATAAAGGCCTGTCTGAATCAGTTAACCATTTATAATGGAAGCCAAGGCCCTTAAGGATGATGCAAGCAGCTGTGTTATGAAGCCTCTGTGCAGAGTGGCTGAATGTAGCAATTGATGGATTTAGATCTTACATTGTAGGCACTGAAATGTACCAACAAGCTGACTGAGATAGAAATGGACTCTAAGCTCCAGAAGAGAACTCATAGCAGGCTGCCATTTAGATGCAATTCATGTGAGCTGTTAAGCTCAGGCTCTACCCTCTGAATCACTGAAATTGACATAAAATACATTTTGCTCTACATATGTCTGTGATATTTCCCTTTAAAATTCTGTTTTTGCATAATGTCATACATTACAGGTTTCAATAATTTTTAGATATATCTAGGGCTTATTTATTTTACTCCTTTTTCAAACTTTGCATTTATAATTGCAAAGATTTGTATATAGCCTGAGTATGAAGTTTGTTAAATCACTTCTTATAAAAACCAACAAAACAAAATATAAAAAAAATAAAGCAACCAACCAAGCCAAAAAGCATATTTTTCATGTTTTTTCCCTCTGGAAGAGTTATGTTGACCTACTTTAACATCTAATCACCTTTTCTAAAGATCACATTAAAATGTTTTGTATTTATGAATATAATAATTAAGATCAAGAACAAGAGAAAACCTTTCTCCATTTTGTCAGTATGCACCTTCATTTTAGATACCTTTATTTTTAATTTAATCACTGTCACATTTGTCTGTGACTCCAGCTCTTCCATCCATCATCCATTTATCTCTCTCTTTCTCTCTTTCTATATATAATCTATGTATGTATGTATGTATGTATGTATGTATGTATGTATGTATCTATCTATCTATCTATCTATCTATCTATCTATTATCTATCTAGCTAATCTTAGTTATTTTCAGTTGTGAAAATATAGCATGAATAGAATCATCTGTTAGAAGGAAAAGTTTATTTTTTTTCTTTACAGTTAAAGAGGAGGTCTCCAAAATATTCAAGAATATTTTGTATAGAACATAGGTAGCTGGAGCAAGAATCAGTGACACTAAACCTCCCTCTACACACAAGTTTTGCTACTGTCTTGTTAGTCTTCTTCCTTCCAACCAATATCCCTTCTTCAGTTCTTATATCAAATGTACCTTTTCCATACTGTCTTTTCTTGTCTTCCTTTTATATGTCTCTCTCTGCTGCATATAGACCTCTTTATATTGTCATGGCCTACACACACACACACACACACACACACACACACACACACACTCTTAAATTGTTCTACCTCTGAATGAAAACATGGTAATGGGCTTTCAGATCTGGATAATTTTGCCTAAGTAGTGATTTTTCATTCTGTCTCTTTCTCTGGAAATGTCATAACGTCAATTATGGTTGAATAAAACCTCCTTATTTGAGATTGTCGTGATCTATAAAAGCAACCTGTCTACAAGATACATCCACTAGTGTAACAGTGGCTCAAATGTTAAAGAAGGAACAAATGACATTTTATTGGCTTTAAGACCTGTTCCATGGACTGGAACTCATATTTGACATTGTTAATGAGTTCATGAACTTGTTAATAGACATATCACAAGCCTAGTACAAAGTCTACTACTACTAATTTTCTAAAGGAACAAAGTAATGAAACATCTCCTAATTGCTATACCTATAGATCAGTGCATCACTGAAGCCTTATCAGAGAAGCTTCTTCTTACAATACATGGTAATTAACCAACAAACCCACAACAGATTAATTTGTAGAATGTGAGATTTTGGAGCACTAAGCCTTAAAGAGGATGCTTTTTCTTTTCTTTCCTTTTTTTCAATCCTTTCCCTCAAGCTCAGGTTTCTAAAAAGGAGGTAGAAGAATTGTTATATGGTTTATTTTATTTATTTATTTTATTAAGAAATTTTTTATTCATTTTACATACCAATCACAGATCTCCCTCTCTTCCTTCCTCCTGCTTCCCCCAGCCTTCCCACCCTAACTCACCTCCCATCCCCTCCTTCTACAAGGTAAGACCTCCCATGGAGACACGCTTTTAAATGCCATGTAATTTCACTCATCAAATCTCAGTATTATTTTGGTGTATTAGAGTCCTTTCTAATACCTTTACCTATATTGAATTACCCTATACACACTTCATTGTAATAATTTCAGAGTTCTTTATACACCTTTAATTGTTTTTCATGGGAGCTAAGCAATTCAAATCTTATTTGTTCATTTAGAATGTATATGCGCAGTTTTCCTAGAACTGCTTTTGAAGAGGAATTTTTTAATTTCGTAAAATTTATTATATATGTGTATTAATATGCCCATTTGTGTGTACGGGTGCTTACAAATGTCAAAATGGTGCATCAGATGCCTTAGATATGGATGCATAGTTTTTGTGAGCTGCCAGATGTGGATGTTGAGATCAAAATTCTGGTCCTCTGGTAGAGCAATAAGCTGTTTGAATCACTGAGCCATTTCCCCAAATCTGGGGCTGTCTATTTTTGACAACACTTTCAAGGATTAGGAGACTATACATGTGTGAGTTTATTTCTGGGTGCTCTGCTGTTTGCCCCTGGTGTTCATTTTTGTTTTATGCCAATACCCTACAATTTTTGTGATTATTGATATGTAGTATAATTCTGGATCCAAACATTCCTCCAGCATGTCTCTCTCTCTGTTTATGATATTTTATCTATTTCAACTTGTCAATCATCATTATGAATTTTAAGTAGTGTTTTTCATGGTATTGTGTAGAATACCATTGAAATTTATTTACATTCCATCAAATCTCTGTACTACTGTAGTTAAGATGGCTATTCACACTATTAATCCTGTAAGTCCATGAGCATAAGGACAATTTCCATCTTCTTATGTCATCTTCAATTTCTTTCTTCAATGTTGTCAAGATTGTATTACAGAATTGTTCATCTCTTTTGTTAGATTCTATTACTAAATATTTTAATTTTAAACTAATTTGAGTGAGATTTCTTTCTCACTTCTAATATCTTTCCCAGAATGTTTACTATTGGTATAAAGACCAGTGATTTCCATATACTGCATTTTGTATCCTCACCTATATTGAAAGTGTTTATCAGATCTTAAAGCTTTTTGATGAGTTCTTTAGAATATTTTAAAGTAATTGGTAATGTCAAAATAGGGAAAATTTGACTTCTTCCTTTGCTATTTGTAGATTTATTTTTACTTCTTTTCCTACCTCATTACTCTAGATAAGATTTAAAACACTGTATGAATTTGGTTTTTTGGTTTTAAGCTAGCTTGGAAATCATTCTCCAAATTTTAGTTCATACTTTTAGCTCCCAATGAATCTGCTATACCTTTTAGACAAAACATTCTTTTACATAATAAATAAAGTTCTTAAGTTCTAAAAAAAACACTGTATGGAATAAGAATAAACAGGGTATACATTTTTTATCATCTCACAGTTGAGACTTGAAAATGCTCTCAGCTATTCTCTCTGTATAATAATGTTAGACATAGACTTATTTTATATAACACTTAGGATACTTAGATGTGTTCTTCCCAGGATTTGTATCCTGAAGGGAAGTTGAACTTTGTCTGAGGATATTTTTTTTCATCTGTTCAGATGACCATGTGTTTTCTGTGATTACCTTTTCTCTTTTGGTTAGTTTTATTATATATTGCTCCATTCTTATTTATCTTTTCAAGAGCCAACTCTTTGCTTAATTGAGTCTACTTATTTTCTTTCATTCTCTGTTAGGCAGCCTTGGGTTATTTCTTTTCTTCCTCTTTGTGTTGTCTGATTTTGCTGACATTCATTTGCAATTTGTCATTACTTGTGTTGTTTTATAGCTGTTTATTTATGCACCTGAAGTCTGCACTGTTTAATTCTGCCTCCTTTTCACCAGACAACACAGAGGTTATTTCCAATCTGCCATGTTACTGTAGACTTTTTAAGCTATAAAAAGACATATTTATTTATGGTAATAAATGTAAATCTAGAATTCTGCTATAAGTTAAAACATTTGACAAAATAGAAGCAAACTAATGTGGATTGAATACCTTAAGAAGTAACAATTCCTCTCTCAGGAGGAATGAAGTTTAAGAAGATTCTAATGCGAAAGGATTAATAGAAGGTTGAAGTTGGGAACTGAAAACTCTTTGAAAACACAGACACACTATATGCATGCAGACAACAATTTTTATTTATCATTTTTAAAAGATCTTTTCACTATTTCTTTGAGAATTTCGAACAACAAGTTTAGATTGTACACATCCCCCCTCTACATCCCCTTCTTAGAACCACTCACTCCCCTTTCCCTCCCCATCCAACATTTTGTAATTTTCCCCACCATGGTCAATTTGTGTTCCCCAAATACTCCTGCATGTGTGTCTTCCACTGGAGTGTAGAGGTCAATATCAGGGGGCTACATTCTTAGAAAATAATGACACTTCCTGTCATATCATCTAGGATTTAGCAATAGCTCTGCCTTTCATGGTGGAACTTCTTGCTCAATGCCCTCTCCATTCTAGGATGTGGTCTGGCTTGAGTTTGTACAGGTCTTTGAATACTGTTACTCTTAAAACATATGTGTAGTTACCCTGCTCTGTCTGGAAGATGCTTTCCACTCTAGTGATTCATTGCCTCTGGTTTTTATACTTTTCTGTCCCCCTGTCTTCCACAATGATCCCTGAGCCTTGGGAGGAAAGAGAGTTGTATATCTTTCTTTTAGGGATCAGCATTCTACAGTCGCTTAATCTTCCCATCTTGGCAAGTTGTTGGTCTCTATGTTGATCACTATCTACTGCAAAGAGAAACTTCTCTGATGAAGGTTGTAGGATACCTTATTCTACAGATTTAATGGAAGTTATTAGAAACATGTTTAATATTATAGGACTTTAGGTAAACAATAGTAGCAGGTTCTTTCTAGGTTCTTTTAACTGTCTAGCCTTAGGTTCTTGCCTTAAAAATGGTAAGGTGATGGATTTTATCTCATGGACTGAGACGTAAATCCAATCAGAAAGTGATTGTTAAACCAGAAAAGTAGACTTACAAATAATCAATACTAACAGGAATGGGAAAGGAAACTCAGTAAAATCAATAAGTAAATTCATCAAGGCAGTGTCATCATTAATAGTCTAACCATGAACTTTTTTTTTTTTTTGGTTTTTTTTTGAGACAGGGTTTCTTCTGTGTAGCTTTGCGCCTTTCCTGGAGCTCACTTGGTAGCCCAGGCTGGCCTTGAACTCACAGAGATCCGCCTGCTTCTGCCTCCCAAGTGCTGGGATTAAAGGCGTGCGCCACCAACGCCCGGCCTAACCATAAACTTTTACTTTGAATGGATACATAGTAAGTATTGTCGGTTTTGTGATCTATTCATCTTATGCTTAATGATGACCTCTATTGTTGGAAAATAATTATAGTATAGTGAAGATCAGTCGACTGTCTTGAACTTGAATCCAGGGAGGCAGAAGTCCATGATACCAGGAGCATAAAACATAACAACTTTTTAGCACCTACTCTTAGAAAGGTTAAAACAATCAGAAGTGATTGTTATAGTGACTACTAAGTAGACATGCATATCTTGGCAAAAATATCTTTAAATCAAAGAGTAAAAAATAAAAGCCTATATCTGTATGTTGTGATTATAATTTGATCATGGTATTTCTATTTTTTTAATTCACAAAACTATTAACAATAAAAATTTTGTAATTGATATCATTTAAAATTGTAGCATCTCCTTGTTTGTTTTCTAATGAGAGATGGTGTGGATCTGGATAAGTGGGAAAGGGGGAAACTGGAGAGTTTGGAGATAGTAAACCATAAACAATACACTGTACAAAAATTTCTGTTTTCAATTAAAAATAAAATAAAATTATAGCATATGAAGATAGCTTGAAATTATGAAAATAAGTTGAGCTTATTGGTGGTGTACTTGTTTACTGCATGGCTTCTTGTAGCTAGAGTTTTCCTACCGGGCCCACAGTCAGGACAAATCTCTGTCGCCCGCCAGTCCCACAGCCACTCAGACCTAACCAAGTAAACACAGAGACTTATATTGCTTACAAACTGTATGGCCGTGGCAGGCTTCTTGCTAGCTGTTCTTATATCTTAAATTAACCCATTTCTATAAATCTATACCTTGCCACATGGCTTGTGGCTTACCGGCATCTTTACATGCTGTTTGTCATGGTGGCGGCTGGCAGTGTCTCCTCAGCCTTCCATTTTCCAGAATTTTCTCCTCCTTGTCCTGCCTATACTTCTTCCTGCCTGACCACTGGCCAATCAGTGCTTTATTTATTGACCAATAAGCAACATGTTTGACATACAGACCATCCCACAGCAGCTTCTGGTAGTGTACATACACAGTGAAACAAAGATGAGAAACAGAATTCAGAATGTGCCATTTTTTCAAGCTACTTTTTATTTATGCAATATGTCAATATTTTAATTATACTGAGAAGCAGGAAGACATTTCTAAAACACAAATTTAATATTACAGATCATTTAAAGTAATTTTGACATTAAATTGATTTACAAAAGTAACTCATAAGACAGTTGATCTTACATTCAAAGGCAGTTGAAAATACTGAAGTCAGTAAAGCCTAAAATGAGTCATAAATGATGAAAGTATTGATGATCCATGACTTTTGTAGAGAGATGCAAAGTCTTTAGAGTTAATAACCTACAAAATAGAAATAAAGGTACTTGTTATCATTTAATAATTGTAAATACCTTGGTGATAAATGTTGATCATATTTAGACTTTTTAAAACCAAGTCTGTTACAAATGCTTTCCCATTTTACTGGTGGCATAATTATGAATAATCAATTTGAAATGAGTTATTTTCATTTTAGCTAATGACTTCTTTATTTCATCTCAAAAATTCCCATTATCTTGAGTGCCTTATTCAAATCAAAAAGATACTCTGTGCTATCGGCAGACTTACGAGGCTGCAATATTTTTAAAACTATAGAAATTCAGGGAAAACGGACAATGAGTGAAATCATGTTTCATGTCACTTTTCAGAGGTGGATTATAATGTTACAATGTCTTTAGAGGTGCACATATGCAAGCCAGCCATTGACCAAATATATGTTTGGGTATGGTGTGACTTTTCCTCATGTACTGGTCACACTACCATAAAATTAAGGCCACATTTTATTTAATATAGCACTTCACATTATGCCAAAACACTGTAACTTTTTATATAGTTATAAATGATTCTATTTCAAAAGACTTATTACAAGACAGTGTGATGTAAATGGATCTTTCATTTTGTTTAACATTAGGAATTTTCAACAAAAATTAAAGTACTTGAGATGTTTATTAATCAATATTATTTTTAAGGAATAGATTCTCTTATAAAATATTTTAATAAAATGCCTATAATTTTCTTAGCTGTTTCAGCTCTCTTGGAGTACATAAAGAATGTATTTAACTAATTAGTAAACTTTTACATTTATATATATTTCCATTACCTTAACCAGCAAAAGACTATCCCTATACAAAAAATAACTCAGGTACAGAGTGCTGAGAATTTTAATGTTTGCAATTTACATACTGTATTATAAAATATCTCTATTTTCAAGTTTGTAGTTTACATAATGTATTATAAATTCGTATCAATTTTACACTAATTGGTGCATGTTTAATTCCTTAACCTGTAGCTTCCAGGTACTATATGGACAGAAACAGTCTTTATTATATCTTTGTAATATATTCCATGATGAGGAATCACAGTCTCATTTTCTTATGTTTAATTTCTTAAAATTACATATAGAACAAGAAATTATGTGTATTCATAACAATAATCTGGTGTTATTTAAAAATTCTCTCTTATAATTTATTTATTTTTCTCTCATATATTATATTCTGACCACGGTTTCTATTCCCTCCACTCCTCCAAGTTCCCCCCCTACCACCTCCTCTTTCCCCCAGATCCACTGCTCCTCCTTTTTCCTTCAGAAAAAAAGGAGGCCTCCAGGGATATAAACCAAACATGCCATACCAAGTAACAATAAATCTAGGCAAATCATACCCTCATATCAAGGCTGGACAAGGCAACCCAATGAGAGGAATAGGGTCCCAAAAGCCTAGTAAAAGAGTCAGAAATAACTCACACTGTAAGGAGCCCCATAAGAACACCAAGCCACACAACCATATCATATATGCAGAGAACCTAGCTCAGACCCATACAGGCTCCCTGATTGTCACTTCAGTCTCTGTGAGAGCCTATGAGCCCTGCTTAGTTAATTCTGTGGGCTGTTTACTTGTGGTATCCTCGACCCTTCTGGCTCCTACAATACTTTCTCCCCTTCTTCCTCAGGATTCTTGGAGCTCCACCTAATGATGGGCTGTGGGTCTCTGCATCTGCTCTCATCAGTTGCTGGGTGAAGCCTGTCTGATAAAGACTGAGGTAGGTTCCCGTCTATGAGTATAGGAGAATATCATCAGGAATCATTTCCGTGACTTTTCTTTGTTTTTCTTGTTGCCAGTCTTGCTTGGTTCAATCCTAGGTCTCCGAGCTATTTATAGCTTACTTTATTCTTCCGGAAGTGTCGGTGCTGGCAATCTTTATCTGGAGTCAGGGATCAGCACGGCACATGCATGTCAGTAAACAGGGAACTATTTCATATTTGATATTTATTAATTGCTTATCTTCTTACAGACTATGCTTGCAGTTTTTACATGTTCTTCATTTGGTGGTTCTCTTCATGCATCCTAAGAGTCACCTCTATATAATATTTCAGGGCATTATTATTTTATATTTTGTCAGTTTTCTCTGCTACTGAATACCTATTTCTCTGAAGAGGAGGCCAGTTTCCTCCTACTTGGTTCATGGTCTAACAGTCTTATATTCAGACTACGGAGCCAGGTCCCCTTTTCACTGAATGAAATTCTTACTGTTAAACACACACGAGCACACATGAGCACACACACACACACACACACACACACACACACACACACACACACACCCCTTTAATAGATATAGAGACATTGTTTTGATTTGTGATGTTTTTTAATGTCACATTTAAAAAATTTAATTTCTGTGTACTCCTGTGCTTCTGTGGCTGTGTATAGTTCTGTGGACATAAGAGGAACATGTTTCTGCCTTTATTAGAAGGTCAGAGAAGGAAGTTAAGTGTCCTGTATTATCCATGTTCCACTTGATTCCACAGTCTTTCACTGATACTGGAACTTTACTTGCAGCATGCCCCAAGGATCCTTCACTCTTTGTCCTACCATGCTGGAGAGGCAGGCATTTGAGTCTGCTACCACACCTCTCTTTTATGTAGGTTTCTTAAGTCTGAAGTCAGGTTGTCACCCTTGTATAACAAACGTTCTTACTCACTGAGTCATCTCTTCCATGACACAAAGGCCTTTAGAGCAATTTAAATACATTTTCAGAGTTCTATTAGAAGACCCATTTAGCTTAAATTTAGTTGAATAAATTTGCTTAAAATAATATCTGGCTATAAAATAATTAAAGCTGTGCTTGAGAGTCATTTTTCTCTATGTCCGAGAAAGTCTCATCAAGTGAAAATGATAAGAACCTTTATATTACCCATCTTATTGCTGACCTATTATGCTTTATTCTTTCATACTAATCATGGAAATCATATATATTAGTCCTTGCTGTGACTCAGACACTGCATGTGACATTTTTAGAACAAAATACTTCATAATTGGAGTTTTAGAATCTTTCTTTCCAGAATGTGACTTTCTAGAGTGTGAATGCATGTGATTGTGAGTGTTTCAGGTCTTCAGCAGAAGAAGCCCATCCTCAAACCCCGAGAAGCAAGCAAGGGCTATGTCAATAATCTATACTGTCTTGGGAGTCACTTGGTCTACCCTGACCAAGCACTCAGAAGGAGTTTTCTCATGCCTGGTACTGAGGTTTCTGGAGTTCTTGTTAGTCCGTGGTTTTTGTAGCTGACATTGTAAGCCAAAATGACTTAACTTTCTTTAAAATGTATATGTATATATTAAATAATGTCATTCCTTGAGGTTTTATTTAAAAAACCCTTTGTTTTATTTGACCCTTATTCCTTCTTCTTCTCTATTTTTTTCACTTTTTTAATCTAATTTTTTATTCATTTTACATAGCAACCACAGATACCCCTCTCATCCCTTCTCCCACTCTCCTCCAGCTTCTCCCCCCCACCTCCCATTCCCTCCTCCAAAAGGGTAAGGCCTCCCATGGGGAGTCTCCAAAGCCCATTTTTAAGTGACTCATTTTCTATTTAGGAACTTTTACACTTTTCTTCTACAGCTCTAAGTTTCCAACCATGTTTTACTTTTTATATTAAATTTTATTTGTGCATAATTTACAGAAAACTATAGTAAGAAGATTCTTATACATTTTGTGTTCTATCACTTTGTAGTCTGCTATTTTATCCAAGCTTCACTGGATAGTAATATTTTTTTTAGCAGTATAATAATTTTCCTGATCCAACTTGTATCAAAGCTGTATTTACATGATGGATGTCTTATGTGTCAAACACTTCATCATTTTAGCACACAAGTATTTGCTGGAAAATGCTGGTGATTACAGAGATAGCAGTGGTTTCTCTTCAATGCTTTCTTAAGTCACATTTTAAAAATAAGCATTCTTTTGTAACATAAATATCTTCTTAGTAAAAGAGGTTTTTATTTTTAGAAAAAGGAAAAAAATCTTCAAAAATTGCTTAATCCTGGATGTGTATTTTCCTGTTTTCTCTTGGAAATAAGTATACTTAAATTGAAATCAACTCATTAGTTTTAGGAGAAACTTCCCCCAGTCTCTCTGTCTCTTTCTCTGTTACACACACACACACACACACACACACACACACACACACACACACACACCTAATCTTATTGCCACCTATAAAAATATGTATATTATAAAGTATTTGAAGTAATATGATGTATACAATTATTTTATTGGTATTTATATTCTATTAAAGAGTAATTATTCATTACTAAAATGGGATATAAATCATGAAATAATTGATAGTCTATGACTGCAATGTACCAGTAATCTCGGATCAAGCAGGGTTTGAAAAGTCAATAACAGAATTTACACAACAAGATCAGCCAATGCTTCATGGTAAATTGAGTTCTAGTTTGTCGTAGTTTCTCTTGATGTGACAAGACACCACGACCAAGGCAAATTATACATGAAAGAGTCTGTTTGGGGATTTAAATTTCAGAGTGTTGAATGCCACTAATCACCGTCATAGCAGTAGCCAGGGAGACAGAAGAGAATGAGAATGACATGGCATGGCCCACCCCCAGTGACACACCTCTTCCCCAAAGTCCACACATCCTAATCCTTCTCATACAGTATTATTAAATGGGGACCAAGGATTTAAATATATGAGCCTATGGTGTCCATTCTCATTCAAAGCACCACATAGTTTCAGGCAAAAAATAACTATGGAAGGATTATAAGACTCAGAAATGTTGACATAGTGGAATATATATATATATAT
>CABHPR010122849.1:0-23079 GCA_902168415.1 Peromyscus melanophrys
CGGTCCTGTGCTATATTTAGAGATGACACTCCCCTGCTCCGATAAAAACAGCATTAGCAGTAACATGAGGCAAGCTGAGCCCAGCCTGCCCCCAGGAGGAGAGGACTGGGGGCTGTGCCTTCGATCATGCCGACCCCTAGACACCCTGAGACCCGCGACCCCACATCTCTCTCCGCTGTTTCAACTATTCTGCTGTTTCTGCTGTTGCAAGGGGACAGTGTGGAAAGACAGGAGGGACATTAAACTCAAGCGTGGAAGGAAATGTCTGTGCCCCACAGCCCTTCCTGACCAGGTCCCCACTGCATGTGGGAGAGGGCACCAGGGTGTGGCTCAGTGGCATGCATGTACTTAGCATGTGTGCAGGAGAGCCTGGTTCTGTCTTCAGGGCAAGTGCACATATGGGGGTGACAGGGGGCACACACACAGAGACTGGTCTCCAGCAAGGTTGTACACACACACACACACACACACACATACACACACACAAACACACACACACACACACACACACACACACACATACACACACACACACACACACACACACACGGGTAGTGGGGAGTACAGGGGGCACACACACAGAGATTGGCTTCCAGAAAAGTTTCTTGACTCAGCACTGGCTGACACATGGGGCTGTCCTGGCACTATGGGACCTGAGCAACATTTCTGGCCTCCCTCTACCAGGAACTAGCAGCACCCACCTACAGACATGTTAAAAACATGCAGACATTGCCAACTGTCCCCTGGGAGCAACTAATCCCAGGCTGATGTGGCCAAAGCTTTTCAGCAGAAGTGGGCACTTGTTAAAGCACAAACAACAGGCTGCTGCTGTTGTGGCTCAGGCCTGCCATCCCAGCTTGGGAGGCTGAGGCAGGAGGATGGCTAGTTCAAGGCCTGCTTGGGCTACAAAGAGATCAAAGCCAGACTGGATTAACTCAATGAGACCCTGTCTCAAAGCAAAAACTACAAAAGCAAGTTGAGCTGGTGGTGGCCCACACTTTTAATCCCAGCTCTCAGGAGGCAGAGGCAAGTGGAGCTCTGAGTTCGAGGCCAGCCTGGGCTACAGAGCAAGTTCCAGGACAGCCAGGGATACACAGAGAAGCCCTGTCCTGAAAAAACAAAAAACCAAAACCGAAACAAAACAAGAATAAGTGTCCTTAGTGGCTGAACCATCTCTCCAGCTCACCAAGGAGCCCTGGCCACACCTAGCCTTTAAAGGTGGGTGCTGGGGACTTGAACTCAGGACCTCATGCTTCTTTCACTTAGCACAGTGTCTTCCATGTCACCCATGCAGTAACGTGTGTGTATCAGCCTTGTCAGGGCTCGGTAATATTCCATGTTATATGCACACCATGTTCTGTTTAACCATTCATCTGCTAATGACAGCAGAGTTACTTTTACCCTTTAGCTGTTGGGAACAACAGCACTTTGGGCCCAGGATCTATCAGTCTCTCTTTAAAAGGAGTCTTTGAGGTGCTTAAAGTTTTCAGTACCCAGAAATTGAATTGAAAACAAAGATTTAAATTCCTGGATCACATGGAGGACCAGCTGCTCGCCGCCCGGATGGCTGTGCGGCTTTCTAGTCCCATGCAAGGCACAGGGTCCCAGTTTTGCAACATCCTCTCCAACAATGACCATTTTCTATTTTTAGGCTAATGGCCGTTACCAGTGAGTGTGAAGTGGCATCTTGTTGTGGACTTGATTTGCATTTTGCTAGCGATTACTGACCTTGGACACTGTTTCACGGGCCATCTGCATGTCTTCTCAGGAGAAATGTCTATTCAAGCTCCTTTCCTGCTTGTTTTTGGTTTTAGTTTTGCAGAGCTGGGGGTGGAAGCCAGGGCCTTGCGAGTGCCCAACCATCCAGCTACAATGCTTTTTACTGTTTTTATTTTATTTTATTTTATTTGAGATAGGGTCTCACTCTGTAGACCAGGCTGGCCTTGAACTCAGAGATCCACCTGTATCTGCCTCCCAAGTGTGCACCATCACAGACCCGCTAAAAAGTATTAATTTTTATTACATTTCTGTGTGTCTATGTCCAGTGTGTGTGGATGCCCAGGGAGGGTGGGAGAGTGTCATTCCCCTTGGAGATGAAGTCCCAGGCTGTCGGAGCCGCCTGGTGTGGGGGCTGGGGACAGATCACTGGCAAGGGCAGCCGGTGCTTTCAACCGCTGAGTCGTCTCTCCCATCCTGCATGCTCATTTTCTTGGTTTTGTTTTGAGACAGGGTCTAACTATGTTGCCCTGGACGGCCTAGAACTCACAGAGATCCTCCTGCCTCTGCCTCCTGAGTGCTGGCATTAAAGCTGGGCGCCACCGTGCCTCATACCCGGCTGCACGCCTGCTTTAAACTGTTGTTGAATCATGTACGTTCTGTACAGCTGGGCACAGTGGCTCACGTCTGTAACACCAGCACACAGCGAAGGCTGGAGGATAAAAAATTCAAGGTCAGCCTAGACAACCCAGTGTGTGCCACAGCACACATGTGGAGAGCTGGGCACAGTGGCCACAGCACACATGTGGAGGTCAGGAGACAATGTGCACAGGTCAGTTCTCTCCTTCCGCCATGTGGGTCCTTCCGGGGGGGCAAAGTCTTCAGGCTCCTCGGCAAGCGCCTTCACCTGCTGGGCCATCTCAGGGGCCCCAGCTGCGTTTCTGCTCTTAGTTTACTTTCCTAATATTTTATTTTTATCGATTTATTTATTTTGTGTGTATGAGTGTTTTGCCTGTGCGTAACTTTAGTAGGGGTTGCTGAGGCGTTTTCTGGAGGGCCTGTCCACGTTATATCCGCTTGACCCAGGGAACTGTGGTCTGGATGTTGCTGATTCTGCCACGCAACGTGTCGGGGACCCACTGCTCTGTGGATCTGGGGAAACTGGGGGCCTCCAGGGAAAGGTCTGCAGCAGGGGTGTGATCCCAGCACCCTCATCCAGCCCTGGCAGACACATCATCACACAACTAGATAGAACCCCAGGCGGCCTGGCACATCCAGCCTGCTGTGAGGAGTGATTTTGCTCCCTGTGAGGCTGGTTCCTGTAGAGCTCACGAGGACACCGGCTGCAGCGGTGACTCACCCTGCCAGCCTCCTGGGACAGCCTCAGAGGGACAGTTTCCTTTGTCCTCCCAGCAGCCCCCCAAGGTACAAGAGAACATAGCATCAGATTTACAGAAAGGGAAACTGAGGCCAGTCTCCTGTGTAAAATGGTGAGTTAGCAACAGAGACCCTCTAACTGAACTATGGATTGCAATCCAGGATGAACTGGTTTACCTCAGCCTCCATCTTCCAGAAACACCTCAGGCTGGCTCTCCCACTTCCAGAACCCACCCCTTTCTATTCCAAGGCTCTGTTCAGAAGCTGAACTGGACAGCAGAGTGCCTGTGGTTAGTGAGGTCAGAGCTTCTGCACCCCAATGTACTGGGGGCTCCCAAGCCTCACCAGGCCTGGGTCCCCAGAGTCTAACTGCACGCTCTTTTTACTTGTAGCTCAGGCTGGCCTTGAACCCCTGTTCCTCCTGTGTCTCTCTCTCTCAAGTGCTGGGACGAAAGGCTTGCACCCACATGGTGGCTCCTGACCATCGTAACTCCAGGTCCAAGGGAGCCGACCTTCTGGCTTTCCATGGGCACAGGGTGCACATACATACATGCAGGCAAAACACCCACACACATAAAATGAAATAAATAAACCTTTGAAAAAGTAAAAATAAATAAATAAAAAGGCCAACTATCATAATGCACACCTTTAATTCTAGTATTCTGGAAGTGGAGACAGACAGATCTCTGAGTTCAAGGGCAGCCAGAGCTACATGGTAAGACCCTCTCTTAAAAATAAGCTAAATAATTAACTAAGAGTAAGATAAAATAATAATAAAGGCCATAAAAATATGCAGTTGAAGTACCATGAAGTACCTCCGAGACTGGAGAGCCATCTGTGGAAAAGTTTACACTCGAAGAATGGCCACTGTGTGGTGCTCAGCCCCACTCCCCAGGGGGAACCCATCTCCTCCAGAACCACCCACGGCCACACCCGGTGACAGGCCGAAGTGTCGTGGGTTTACACATCAGGCCTCACGATCCCACTGGAGCCAGTAAACCCCATGACTTCAGCTATGGCTGCCCCACTTCCTCAGGTGCCCGTGGCCAGCCAAGCAGGACTCATCCTGCTGGCAGAATAACCGCCCCCAGTCTCCACAGAGCCTGAAGCAAAGCCTCACTGTCCACAGAGGTTTCTGAGGAAGGGCCATTATAATTGGGCAGAAGTCTGTGTGTGGGTGTCTCTGGTATCCCCTCCCTACCCTGTGCTGACAGGGAGAGACAGTGCCACCATAGTGCTGTAGCTCGTCATTGGCCTGGCCCTTGGAAGCTTCCCCAAGCAGAGTGAACTGTTACCAGAGCAGAGACTTCCCACAGCTAGAGAAGGACCGCAGGGGATGCTGGGAGTGCCTGGGACCACCCTGCCAGGGCTTGGGCACTTTTAGTACACCTGGTAGATGAGGGGTCACAGCTCAGTCCTTCCTCCGGGCATTGCCCTTGGCTAAAGGGGAGAGCCTGGCCCGTGGTTATCCCTTCTCTCTGGGGACAGCCTGTGCCCTGTGACTGGCCAGTGAGGAGGTATAAAGACCTGGCCCCCATCTCAATATGGGACAACTCTCAGGATTGGCCTGGGTCAACTGAGGCCTTCTACTGAGGCTTCTGCTTCAACACAATCCAATCTCACTAGGTCCTATGAGCTACTTCCTGCAGGTAAACCTCCTGTGTCCAAACCTTCTTCACCCAAAGTCCAGCTAAGACCTTCTTCCCCCACCCCCACTCCCCCAGGCAGGGTTTCTCTGTGTAGCCCTGGCTATCCTGGAACTTGCTCTATAGACCAGGGTGGCCCTGAACTCACAAAGATCTGCCTGCCTCTGTCTTCCAAGTGCTGGGATTACAGATGTGTGCCACCAGGCACTGGCTCAGCTAAGACCTTAACATTCTAGTATCTGTACACTGGTGACTAGCTTTAACTGTGAGGTTGGACAAACCGCCACACAGGGGATGTGCCCCGTCCTGAGACCCCTCCAAACACCAATCCTGCTCTTCCTGGCCAGTTACCACCTCCCGATTGTTTTCTCATCTGCAGAGCAGGGATGGTAGCACCCACGTCACACGGTGGCTGTGGGAAGTCGTGGAAGATGCCTCATTGCACCTTTCTCATCCAATCTGACAACCATGATACTTATTTTGAGAAAAGGGGAGCAGCCAAAGACAGTGCCCACATTGCTCCCTGCTTTCTGGTCCCTGTCCCACCATGCTCTGCCTTTTTCCACAAAACAAAAAGATGTTTCTTCTGTCCCCCATTGAGAGAGACTGTCCTTCCTCCCATGTAAAAGAAAAAGGGACCAGGGATGGTGTTTTAGGCCTTAAACCACATCCAGACACAACAGACACAGACACACACACACAACCATACACACACACACACACACACACACACACACACACACACACACACACAACTCATGTTTTGCCCAAGGAGGCCAAAAGAGGGCATCAGATCCCTGGGAACTTAAGTAAGGGACTGTTCTGAGCCACTCTGTGGGTGCTGAAGATCAAAAGTAACAAGTACTCTAAGCCGTGGAGACACCTCTGCAGCCTCCTTTTATTTTTAAGACAGTGTTAGGGTAGCTTAGTTAGGGTGTCTATTGCTGTGATGAGACACCATGACCACAGCAACTCTTATAAGGAAAAACATTTAATTGGGGCTGGCTTACAGTTTCAGAAGTTTAGTCCATTATCATCATGGCAGGACATGGCCACATGCAGGCAGACGTGGTGCTGGAGAAGGAGTTGAGAGTCCTACATCTTGATCCACAGGCAACAGGAAGTAAACTGTGTCTACATTGAGCATAGCTTGAGCGTAGGAGACCTCAAAGCCCGCCTCCACAGTGACACACTTCCTTCAACAAGGCCACATCTCCTAATAATGCCACTTCCTATGAGCTTATGAGGTCAATTACACATAAGGTCACAGCTAAAGTGACCAGAAGGCACAGTGAGCTCCCCCAGCCTCTCCTGACAGGGTCTCCCCTATCTAGAGCACCCTGCACCCAGGAGGTACATCTGTCACAACTGACAAGCCCCCACGGAGGCATCATCACTTTCCACACTCACAGTCTGCTGGGGTTCATACTTGGCGCTGCAGAGTCTACAGGTTTTGACAGGTGTGATGACGAGGAGTGTCTGCTGTTACAGGACCACACAGAGTAGCTGTCTTGCTCTGAAAGGTCTGTCCATCCAGCCCATTCCTGTTAAGCTCCTGGCACCATGGATCCCTCTAGTGTCTGCAGACTTTTCCTTCCCTTGGCCCTCATACAGCCACGGAGCCTTCCCAGTGGATCTCTAACTCTGTAAAATGCATTTGAGCTTCAGCCTTGCCCTTTCAAGCCTTAATGGCTCAAGTCTTTGAGTGCTAAATAATTGTCTGGACAAACTGCCCACTACTTGCTAACTTCTTAAGGGCATCCTGATGGCTTCTAAGTCCTGGCACTTCCTTGACATTTGTAACCCACCACAGCGTATTAAGGCCCCAGGAGTTCTTCTGTAAAGAAAACTCTTAACTGGGTGTGGCAGCCCATGCCTGTAATCCCAGCCCCTGAGAGACAGAAGCAGGAGGAGGGGAGTTTGAGGCCAACCTGGGCTACATGAGACTTTGTTTCAAAAGTAAAGGAGGGGTTGGTGAGTGGCTCAGCAGGTAGCGGCACCGGCTGACACACATCTGCCCACCTGAGTTCAATCCCTCGGACCCCCGTGGTGAAAAAGAGAAGTAACTCTGTCCTCTGATCCCCACCTGGATGCCATGGTGGGTATGTGCACATGAATACAAATAAATTCAATGTAATTTTAAAAAGCGATAAAGCTTTTATATTAAAAAAAAAAGACAGGAAGACAGGCATGGGCTTGGACATACCTCAATTGGTAGAGTCTCGCCCAGCGTGCATGAGGTCCCAGATTCTATCCTGAGCACCAGAGAAGCTGGGTGTGGAGATGCACGCCTGTGCACACTGCAGGAGCGAGGAGCAGGAAGATCGGGTGTTCAAGGTCATCTTTGGCTACACAGTGAGTTGGAAGCCAGTCTGGGATACATGAGACCCCGTTTCAACAAAAAAGAACAAAACCCCCTCACATAAATGTTCCCTGAGTGTTGCCAAGGGGGCAGAGCCCTTGAGGGAGGCCCCCACACATCAGGCAGCTTCAGCCTCCACTGCCACCACCTTGTGGAGCAGCGAGTGGTCAGAGCGGCCTGGGAGCTGGACAGTAGGGGAACAGGGAGAGAAGGGGGCTGGAGAAGAGACTCTAGGGAAGGCCCCACCCTGTTTCTCCTGCTCACACCCATCTCCCAGGCAGGCTGGCTCTGCCCTGCATTCCCTTCTCAGTATCTCAAGACTTGATTCCTGTGAGTCTGGCTTGAAGCCCCTGGCAGCTGCCAGCCATTCTCAGCATCCAGGACCCTATTGTTGGTCCAGCCCAGCCCACTGGGCGCACCAAGCCGCCTTGTGCCCAGGGGAGAGGAGGCACCAACCATGCACCTGAGCATGGGAACATGGGAACAGGGTAGAGGTGAGGCCGGGACCCCGTGACACAGGGAGGATCCATCAGAGGAGCCCGCCAAATAGGGCAGGTAAGATGGTAACCAGTCACCCAATACCCAGATCGGGCAGGGCAGGGGGGCTGGAGCCTGATGGGGCCGGCGATAGGGAGACACCAGATACCCTGCTGGAGGAAGGGGGGAGGACGGCAGGAGGAAAAGGCCTAGGCACAGTCTGGCACTGGAATCACACACTCCTGAGGGACCGTGGCTGGAAGCCTGAAGGCCCCTCTGTGGCTCAATCTACCCATCTGCAACTGGAAATTGAGGCCTGGGGCTGTAGCTAAGTGGGAGAGCACTTGCCCAGCATACTGGGCTCTGGGTTGTATCCCAGCACTGTAAAAAAAATAAATAAATAAATAAAACAAGGCCAACCAAGCAGCCAGGGGACTGTAAACTGTGAAGGAGCCCAGCGCAGTGCCCAGCACGAGGCTGTCTTTGGGAAGCGGGGCTGCAGAGGCTCTGCAGGGGAACCAGGGTGCTGGGCAGAAGCACCAGGTAACAAGGACAGAGCGTGTCCTTCACTACTGAACAGCCAGCACTCAGGCCATGCTCAATACTGACTCATTCAGCATCTGGTACAGTGAGCACACAGCTGGGAGCAAGCAGCCTCCGGCCTGGAAGGACACACTAGGGAGAGCACTCCACCAACCAAGCCACATCCCCACCTTACATTTTAAGACAGGGTCTCGTACAACCCAGGCCGGCCTGGAACTCGCTCTGTAGACCAAGCGGGCCTGGAACTCGCTCTATAGTAGAGGAGGACCTTGAACTCCCGACCCTCCTATTTCCATCTCCCAAGCAGGAACCTGGCTTGCTTGCTTATTTATTTATATATTTGTGTTTGTTTGTTAGTTGTTTTTTTCCAGACAGAGTTTCTCTGTGTAGCCCTGGCTGTCCTGGAACTCACTCTGTAGACCAGGCTGTCCTAGAACTCACAGAGATCCGCCTGCCTCTGTCTCCTGAGTGCCGAGACTAAAGACGTGGGCCACTGTGCTGGCTGGGGCCTTTCTTTTTTACAGGGCTTGGGTTTCATTCTGAGTGGCAGGGAAGTCACTAAGGAGTTGCAGAGAGCAGGGATGCGTTCCTCAGCTCAGGAGGAGCTGGCAGTCCTGAGGTAGCAGCCCAGAAGCATCTGGTGGAGGCTGAGAGGAGGTCGGGGCAGGGTGTGGATTCTGGGGGTCCTGAAGGTGGAGCTGAGATGTTTCCTGCAGCTGGCAGCACCAGGGGACAGATGGACCCGGCTACCAACTCAGAGAGGACAGAGGGCCCTGCTGGACAGCACTGTGGCGCTGCAGTCAACAGAGCCCAGACTGTGGCCTGTTCAGACAAGGCAGATGGCTCACCAAGGTGCGAGACGAGGCAGAAGACACAGGAGGAAGGGACCCAGGGTCTCAGCTAATCACAGAGCACAGGCCTGATCTGGGCCTTCTGTTCCCTTCTTTTGATTGTTGTTTTGAGACAGGGTCTCATGTAGCCCAGGCTACCCTCAAATCTGACATGTAGCACAGGCTAACCTTAATTCCTTATACTCCTGCCTCCACATCCTAGGTGCTAGGTTTATAGGTGTTGACCACTATACCCAGCTCTTAAACTAGAAGAGAGGTGGTGAAGGGGGAGGGGAGGAGAATGAAGAGGAACAGAGAAGAGGAGGGAGAGGAGAGGGGAGGAGGGAGAGGAGGAGGAGGATCCATCTGAGACAACAGGAAATGGGAGTCCTGAATGACAACTGATGACATTAATGAATTGTTCCTTCTTAGGTATAATAAATAGTAGGCGATTCAGCAAAACAAAGTCTCTTGGGATGAAGGTATAGCTCACTGGTAAAGCCCTTTCCTAGCCCTGGGCTCTGTCTCCAGTGCTACAGAAAAAAAAAAAAAAAAAAAGGAGAAGGAGGAAGAGGAGGAGGAGGAGGGAACAAAGAAGAAAAACAGAGAAAACTGCCCAGAGAAAGTCCTTATCTTGGGTGGACAACATGGCTCAGTGTGTAAAGGTGCTTGCTGCCAAGGCTGATAACCTGAGTTTGATCCCTGAAACCGACATGGTAGGAGAGAACTGACTCCAGCAAGTTGTTCTCTGACCCCCACATAAGTGTGTGTGTGTGTGTGTGTGCTTGACGCGCATGCACACACAAATGAAATTTAAAATATTTAGTAGTAAAATATTTTTAAATGATTTATTTGTAGCAGGTAGGTGGTGGCGTATGCCTTTAGTCCCAGCACTCGGGAGCCAGAGCCAGGTGGGTCTCTGAGTTCAAGGCCAGCCTGATCTACAGAAAGAGTTCCAGGACAGCCAAAGCTACACAGAGAAACACTATCTTGAAAAACAAAACAAAACAAAAATTTAAAATATTTACTTGTTTATTTCTTTTCATGTGTATATGTGTGTCTCTGTGTGAGTTCACGTGCACTACATGCATTCAGTGCCCTTGGAGGCCAGAAGAAGGCATGGAATCTCCTGAATCCGGGGATACAGATGTCTGTGAGCTGCCATGTAGGTGCTGGGAACTGAACCTGGGTCCCGTGCAAGAGCAGCCAGTGTTCTTAACTACTCAACATTTCTCCAGCCTCATTTAAGAAACTCCTTAAGCCCAGGCATGGTGGGACATGCCTTTAATCCCAGCACTCAGGAGACAGAAGCAGGTGGATCTCTGTGAGTTTGAGGCCAGCCTGGTCTACAGAGTAAGATCCGGGACAATCAAAGCTACATAGTGAGACCCTGTCTCAAAAAACAAAGAAACAAACTTCAAAGCCCTTATTGTAGAGATGTGTCCTGAGATTTGGTTTGAAAGATCAAATTATTGGAGAAGGCAGGGAAGGGAGAGGTAGACATAAATACCACTTTCTCTATGCATATAAATTATATTTTTTTGACAATAAAAAATTTACAAGGGCTGGAAAGATGGCTCGGCAGTTAAGAGCACTGACTGATCTTCCAGAAGTTCTGAGTTCAATTCCCAGCACCCACATGGCAGCTCACAACTGTCTGTAACTCCAAGATCTGACACCTTCACACAGACATACATGCAGGCAAAACATCAATACACATAAAGAAAAAAAATTTACAAATAGGGTTGGAGAGATGGCTCAGCAGTTAAGAGTACTGGCTGCTCAGAGGACCTGAGTTCGATTCTCAGCACCCACAAAGCAGCTCACAACCATCTATAACTATAAACCCATGAATTCTGATGCCCTCTTCTGGGGTGCAGATGTACATGCAGACAAAACACCCATATACCTAAATAAATGTCTTCATTGTTGTTTTTCCATACAGGGTTTCTCTGTGTAGTCCTGGCTGTCCTAGAATTTGCTCTGTAGACCAGGCTGGCCTAGAACTTGTGCCTCCATGTCCCTTAATAAATAAATCTTATTTAAAATTTTACAAATTGCTGGACGTGGTGGCACACGCCTTTGATCCCAGCACTCGGGAGGCAGAGGCAGGTGAATCTCTGTGAGTTCAAGGCCAGCCTGATCTACAGAGTGAGTTCCAGGACAGGCGCCAAAGCTACACAGAGAAACCCTGTCTTGAAAAACCATTTTAAAAAAATTACAAATTAAAGACAGAGGAGATTTGTGAAGTCCTAGAGCTAATCCCTAGCCACCTTTCGCAACAAAAAGAGAATATTCAAGAGGATGAGGCAGGAGGATTCTAAGGTGAAAGCCAGCTACAGAGGAAGCTCACAGGGAGTCTAAACAATTTAGTGATAACCTATCTCAATATAAAGTAGGACTAACCTGGTCTACATACCAAATTCTAGGCCAGCCAAGGCTACCAAGTGAGACCCTATCTCAAAATAAATAAAGAATTTTCTAAAAGGCAGAAGAGAAGACAGCCCAAGAGAGGCCCTAAATGGCCCAAAGCCCCTAAGTGAGTCAGTATGGGGC
Organism: Peromyscus melanophrys; assembly: GCA_902168415.1. Classification (NCBI taxonomy): domain Eukaryota; kingdom Metazoa; phylum Chordata; class Mammalia; order Rodentia; family Cricetidae; genus Peromyscus; species Peromyscus melanophrys. The sequence goes on from CABHPR010122849.1 coordinate 11,508, forward strand.
CCTTAGCCTGGACTCCCAGCCCTGTCTTCCCACCCTGTCATACCCACTTCTTTGGTGTCAGTGACCCAGGAAAGTCACGGATGGCATGTGAGCCCCCAGAAAGGCTCAGGTGCTGCAGAATGAGGCTGAGGAATGAAGGGTCTCCTCAGGGCTCTGTGAGGACTGGTTGAGGCCTGGGCCACCTGTTCTAGAAGGTCCAATGAAGCAAGTTATTTAAAATGTCTATCATCAGTGCTAGGCATGCTGGTACACGCCTATAATCCCAGTTCTGAAGAGATGGAAACAGGAGGATCAGAAGTTCAAAGCCAGCCTGGGCTACATGAGACCTTATTTAAAAACAAACAAACAGAAAAAACCCACAAGCAGCCAGGCAGTGATAGTGCACACCTTCAATCCCAGCACTTAGGAGGCAGAGACAGTCGGATCTCTGAGATGGAGGCCAGCCTGGTCAACATAGCAAGTTCCAGGACAGTCAAGACTACACAGAGAAACCCTGTCTAGAAAAACCCAAATAAACAAATAAATGAATGAATTAAATGTCCAGCATCATCAATTACCTGTTGTCTCTCCAATCTCTTGGCTCTATCCCCCTCAGTCCTGCCTGGCTCTCCTCCCCAGCCCCCAAACCACAGCCCTCAACGTCTGCTCCTGCTTTAAGTCAGCCTGGAATGTCCCCCTCCCCCCTTTAAACAAACCACCCTTTCCTCTGAATCTGCTGCTCACACAGTGGCCACCCAGCATTCAGCATCCCTGCCCAAGCTCTGAGACCAGTGATGGCCCCAGCCTGGTTGGAGGTGAAGTCACCTGCTCTAGCCTATCCATATGTTACAACCGTCATTTCACATTGTCCTGCCCCACACACGCACACAACAGTGCCTGGTACACAGCAGAGGGTGGCTGACTGGCTGACTGAACAGCAGAAGGAAGAAGCCCCTACAGTTGGCATGGGGGGTAGTCTGACCGTATCAGGTCCTCCTGGGGGCAGCTGGCTGGCCATGCTGTCCAGCCAAGACTAAGACTGTCCTTGCTAACACTGCACCTATTGAGATCGCCCCAAAGTGGGACTGCCAAAAAAGGGGGTGCCAGCGCACTCTCCCCCAGAGATGCGAGGGTTTGTCCTCCACACCCCATGCCAGGAAAAGGCTTACTGTAAGGATTTGTGCTGACTGGATTAACCTTATTTAGAAGCTCCACCTCTCCTGGGCATCTGAATGGGCAAGCACTCTCTATTCAAACTGCTCTGTGGGCTGGGGCGCTGGCCCAGTGGGGAACAGGCTTGCCCTGTGAGCATCCCGGAGTCTGAATCCTGGGAACGCACCTGGAGCTGGGCATGGCCTTGTCTGTTATCCAGTGTTCCTACAGGGAGACAGAAGAGCCGTGAGGACCCCAGAAGTCAGGACAGAGCAGCACAGAACAAGAGACCATGTCTGAAGCAAGGTGGCCCGTGAGGCCTGAGGTGTCCCCTAACCGCCACACTTGCACATTGTACACAAGTACACACACACACACACACACAATTTGTTAATTCTGTTCATTTCAAATAATCACCCAGAACCCTCCACCAGGACAGAAAAGGAGCAAATAGGAGACTCTGCCCTCTTTCCCTCTCCATCCCTAACCGGCCTAGAGAGGCCAAAGGACACTGGGACAATTCAGATTTCAGATAAAAGACAAATCAAGTTTAAATCATTGCACTTATTTACTTATCGTGGAGGGGTGTGAGTGCGTGCCACAGTGCACACACTTGTAGGGGTCACAGGACGACTGTGGAAGTTGTTATCGTCTACCCTGCGAGTCCCCGGTCTTGGCAGCCAGCATCTTTACCATCCGAGGGGCAACAGCCCCAGATAAAAATGTTCCTATAAGGACTAAGTCGAGGGCTGTCACGGGAGAACATGGAGCAGGTACTCTGTCATCACGATATCATGAAAAACCCTCTTTTAAATACAAGTATGTAATGCAACATTTGGGATTTTTTTGTTTTGGTTTGGTTTGTTTGTTTTTTGTTTTGTTTTGTTTTTTGGAGACAGGGTTTCTCTGTGTAGCTAGCTTTGGAGCCTGTCCTGGAACTCACTCTGTACACCAGGTTGGCTTCGAACTCACAGAGATCCACCTGCCTCTGCCTCTCGAGTGCTGGGATTAAAGATGTGTGCCACCACCACTGGGCTTGGAATATATTTATGCTGAAAATGAACAAATAAATTTGTTTCTCTGAACTTTGTTCTTAGTGTTGGGGTTTAACCCAGGGCCTCAGGCACTCTACACAAGTACTTTACTGTTGAGCCACATCCCTGATCAAATTCAGATTTTACCGTTTAACCAAGCACCCTGTGTTTTATCGTACAGCCCTATCCCAGCCTATACAAGCCTTTAATTTTGTTTGATATATTTATTTTATTCTATGTGTATAAGTGTTTTGCATGCATGGATCCCTGTGTACCACGTGTGCCTGGTACCAGATGAGGTCAGTGCAGCTAGTACCTGACGAGAAGAGGGTTCCAGATGCTCTGGGACTGCCATGTGGGTGCTGGGAATCACCCCAGGTAGGTCCTCTGCCAGAGCAGCCAGTGCTCTTAACTAATAAACCGTCTTCCCACCAACATTTTCACATGAAGTGATGCTTAAAAAGTAGCCAGGGCCTCTGGTCCTCCCAGCCCTCGGGAACTCCGGTTCGAAGGTGTGCGGCATCTCTCCAACCCCACAGACCCCTCCCCCTCTGAGCTGCCAGCACTCACTTGGCTGGCATCCAAGCCCCCGCCTCCTGCAGCCCACCTCCACCCTTCCTCTACCCTTCTTGGAAGTGAGCTTCATCTATTGCCCTGGCTGCTGGGGCACCATCTATAGATGCCCTGCACGGGTTCCCAGCAGCAGGACCTAAGGATGCTGGGACCTAACTGGACACACCCCTGAAAGTCCCTCCAGCTGTTCAGAGCCTGTGGGGTCATCTGCGATTGCCAGTCACTGAACTGAAGCTCTGCTTCTGTGGGTGGGTGGCTCCTGTTGGGGTACCTCTTGGGACCCTGACCATCCTGCCCCAGTCTTTGATGACAACAAAACCAACATCAGGGTACACATGGCAAGCAGATGTCTCCAATGATGGCTAACGGCTTTCCAGTCCTATGTGAATTTCTAAATTATCCACAGCAAACACCAGTTACTTTATAATAAGAAAAAATGGAGGGCTGCAGAGATGGCTCAGCGGTTAAGAACACTGGCCGCTCTTCCAGAGGAACCAGGTTCAATTCCCAACACCTACATGGTGGCTCACAACTGTCTATAACTCCTGATCCAGGAGATCTAACACCCTCACACAGACATACATGCAGGCAAAACACCAATGCACATAAAATACAAATAAATAAATCATTAAAAAAAAAGAAAGAAAAAATGAACAACAACCAAAAGCCAGGTGGTGTTGGCACATGCCTCTGATCCCAGCACTCAGGAGGCAGAGACAGGAGGATCTCTGTGAGTTTGAGGCCAGCCTGGTCTACAGAGTGAGTTCCAGTACAGCCAGGACTGTTATACAGAGGAAACCCTGTCTCAAAAAACCAAAAGGAAAAAAAAACGAAAACGTGTTGTTTGAAACAGTCTCATATAGTCTAGGCTACACCCAGAATACGTAGCCAAAGCTGGCCTTGAATGCTTAATTATCCTGCCTTCCAACTGCTGATATTACAGATGTGTACGGCCACACCTGGCTTGAAAAGTCGGGTTTTTTTCTTCTTTTATTTTACGTTTATTTGCCACAGCATGAGTGGAAGTCAAAGGGCAATCTGTGAGAGTCAGTTCTCTTCTTCCACCATGTGGGTCCCAGAAATGGAACTCAAGTCATCAGGCTTGGTGGCATGTGCCTCTCTACCCTGGGGGTCACCTCACGAGCCTGGACGGTCGTTCTTGATGTTTTTCTTTAAGAAAAAAGCTCAGCAGTTAGTTAAGAGATCATATTGCTCTTGAAGAGGAACCAGTTCTGTTCCCAGCACCCACACTGGGCAGCTTCCCACCACCTGTAACTCCAGCTGCAAGGGATCCAACACCTCTGACCTCCCCAGGCCCCTCCACTCACATGCACACCTACACACAACAAAAAATAATAAAAAGACTCGGGAGGCAGAGGCAGGTAGATCTCTGTGAGTGTGAGGCCAACCTGCTCTACTCAGTGAGTTCCCAGGACAGCCAGGGCTACAGAGTGAGACCTTGTCTCAAAATAAATAAATAAATAAATAAATAAATAAATAAATAAATAAATAAATAATAATAATAATAGAAGAAGAAGAAGAAATGTAAGTAAGAAAAATGTAGAACTAAGGTCCAGGGCTCTCTACATAGCACAGAGGGAATGCCCTTGCCTAGAATCCTCCAGTGAGGGGATGGGGTGTGGCTCAGCAGAACATGCTTGTCATAGTAAGTTCCAGGCCCTTGGCTGGATCCTGTTCCTACCCAGGACACCCACTGTCTCAGCTCCTCCTCTTGCTTCCTTCCACAGAGGGACACCCAAACCAGCAAGCTCCTTCCCTGATGGGCCTGGCGGGCCCACAGAAGTTTCACCTCTCCGGTGAGGTCTCCCACCGCCACTCACTCCTGCTGGGGAGGCAGGCATCTCCATCTCCTGGGGAGGGAGAGCCCTACATGAAGTCATGGTGGAGCCACCATGTCAGGCTTTCAAAGTGAAGTGAAGTCTCTCTGGGTCAGGCCTTGGGGACACCGGACCAGGACACACCCCCTGCATTCAAGGACTGACTCTATAACCCAGGGAAAGATGACGCTCAGAATCTGAGGCAGTGTGATACCAGATGGTCCAAGGAGGGGAGAGGATGGGGTGGGGGGCACAGCCCAGGAAGCTTCCGAAGGCTTGCAGGTGAGGCCAGTGTGGCTTGGCTGAGGAACTGAAAGAGTCTCAGAGCCTTGGAGGGCAGGGCAGGGGTGAGGTGGGGTCAGCTGACGGGGCACAGTGGCACAGGCTGGCCAAGAGGGCCTGCAAAAGCCCATGTCACCTTTACACACACAGCTCACTGGGGAGAGCCAGGAGACCCAGGACCCTGAGCAGGACCTGGACTGTCTGGTTATAGTTGGGACAGAGGGTCTGAGCATAGCAACACAGGAGAAATCACCAAGCCGGTGGCTTGAAGAAAAGGAGGCCCTCAACAACGGGCCAGACTCCCCGTGGACATTAGGGGGCCAAGAAGACAGTTAGGAGCCAGCAGGGCAGAAGGCCCTGCGATAGTCACAGCTGCCCTCAACCCCAGGCCTAGAGGAGCTTTATGGCTCTTTGGTCCCTGGGGGAGATGGCAGTGGGGGGGGAAGGGGAGGGGGTGGAGTAGAAAGACCAGAGGGGGCTCCCTTCCATCTTTCAGCCTGCTAGCAATTGCCCAGAATTTACATATTCATTCATTCATTCATTCATTCATTCATTCATTCATGCATTCATTCATACTGCAAACATTTCTTCCGTGATCAGACGCTGGAGCAATGACAGAGACAAATCACATTCTTAGCCTGAAGACACTTTGGTCTAGAGGGCGACAGACCAGACATAAATAACCTCAAGGCTGACAGGGTCCAAGAACTCGGTGCGGGAGGTGGCCTCTCACCTGGGCGTCAGGAAGCTACTTGGAGAGGGTGATCTGAGTAGCCAGGCACTCAGAAAACCAGGCTGGGGGCAGAGCTTCCCAAACCACTGGCAATCTGCACCCCAGCTGTGCCAGGGCCCCTGACAATGGTAGCTATTTCTGGTTGTGCCTAGAAAAAGAAGGTGGCCGCGCGTGTGTGTGACTTCCCCCAGGCTGCAGAGCTGGGCTTGGGGGAGGTGGGGGGAAGCTGGAACTTAAAAAGCTGGGGCTTGAAGCTGGGTCTAGCCAAGCTCTGGGGTTTGCCACCGTGTCCCAGACACGTTAATGACCCTTTAACCTTTCCACGGCCTCCTGAAAGGTGAACACAACCCGGAGGCCGCCCCAACCGTGACCAAATGGTCTGAGGTTGGTAGAGGGAGGGCAGTGTGGCGCAGAGAGGGTTCTGCTGCATCTACGGGGGCCCTCAGCATCCCCACCTCCTCTCTCCTTCCACCTCCCACCCCAGCTGGCGGGGGGAGGGGTCGGAAGCAAAGAAGGAAGTACCTGTAATCTAAACCAGACATCGCCGGCTGTCTTCTCCCCAGCCCACTCTGATCCAGAAATAACATACGCACCAAGCTGGCACCGGCCCACCCATCCCAGCTGGTCCCTGAAAAACACTCTCAACACCCGGGGCCAGGCCCCAGCTTCCCAACAAACCTTTTTCCTCCTGTTTCCTCAGGGTAAAGCGCTCCCCTTCAGCACCCGCAAGGGGCCTAGCTCTGGGCCATTCTGGCATTGCCTGGGTTAAGCCCAAGAGCATCCCCGGGTGCGCGCCCATCTCTCTCCAGGTACCTGCCCTCGGCTGTGTCCAACGCCATCACACGCTGGGGACCTGCATCCCTCACTGGGGCTCTGGACTCCGCGCACCCCCACTCCACCCCGCGCTCGCTCCACGCTTTAGACCCCCTTACCTGGGCGCCGGAGCGCCTGACACCATCCGCGGCGGCGGGGGGCGAAGCGGGCGGCAGCGGCCCGGCCTCAAGCCCGGCCGGCTTCCCGGGGGAGGAGAAGGAGGCTGGCGCGACCGCCGCGCGTCTCTCCGGGGCTGCGGGAAGGAGGAAGGTCAGAGACTCCGCGGAGCGCAGCGCCGCGCGGGGGCGGGGGCGGCGCGGATTAGAGCGGCTTCTCCGCGAGCCAATGGCGGCGCGGTGGCTGCGCAGGTGGCGGCGCCGCGGTACCCGGAGGCCGCGCCCGCCCCGCCGCTTGCTCCCCAGCTCGACGTGTGGCTCCTGCGTGCTCCTAATCCTTGCGTGCCTCACGTGTGGGTGCACGCAGGACAGAGGCTTGCCTAGGTCTAGTCTTGGCGTGATGACCCCCTCCTCTACCCGTGTGTGTGCGCGCCGATGCACCGAGGACAAGGGCCTGCGGTCTAGCCCTGGTGTGATGACCCTCTCTTCTACCCATGTGTGTGGGGATGCGTGCAGGACAGGGGCCTGCGGTCTAGCCATGATGTGATGACTCCCTCTTGTACCCATGTGATGGGGATGGTGCATGCCAGACAGGGGCCTGCGGTCTAGCCCAGGTGTGATGAGCCCCTGTTCTATGTGTGTGTGTGTGGGGGGGTGTATGCAGAACAGGGGCCTGTGGTCTATAAAAAGAGCGAGACCGCTCTCCTTCACCCTATCCCATGGCCCACTCAACCCTCAGCTCTGCCAAGAAGGCCCGTGTGGACCCTCAGGCCACAGTTCCAGTTCAGCAAAGCCGACTCAAGGCCTTCTCTGAGGCTGTCTGAGACTTGGGATCTAGAAGGTGGCCCCAGATGCTTTCATGTCTCCAGGAACCTGACTTCTGCCCCAGGGAGTGGGGCCTAAGGCCAAGATTCATTCAGTGTGTCTGCTGAGCCTGCTGTAAGCCAGGCACTGAGCAGTGAGACAGCTGGGCTTCAGTAGGACAAAACTGACCACCTCCAGGGTGGTGGCGGCCAACACCTTCAATCCCAGCACTCAGGAGGCAGAGGCAGGGGGATCTCTGTGAGCTCGAGGCCAGTCTGGTCTACAGAGAGAGTCCTGGCTATACAGAGAAACCCTGTCTTGAAAAACAAAACAACCAAAACCAACCAACCAAACAAACAAACAAAAAACTGACTACCTCTGTCCTTCCCTAGCTCACGCTCATGAGAGAACTGGGCATTCATCAAGGGTTGGAGCGTGTATTTTGAAGTGGTGCCCAAAATTGAAAACAGATCTGCAGGGCTGTGGCCAGGCTCAGAGTGGGTGAGGCTGACCTTGAACACTAGACTTCCAATGAGGCGATGCTGACTCCAGTTTGCTGCAGACTTCACTGCTCTTTATTGCACCCCTGAGCCAATCTGCACGTGTCTATACTTCCTGAATCCCCTGGCCGTGAACCCTCACTGTGAGCTCTGAAGTTCACCACTCCAGGGACCCAGAAGAGTGCCTGAGTACAGGGTTCGTTCATTTGGTGAATTCTCTGAGCACTGATTCCCAGCTGGATGGTTAGAGCAGGCCACAGGGCAGAGCCCACACTAGGGTTGGACCAGATCGTCAAGTGTGTAGACAGATTAGTCAGGGAACAGCGATAGAATGGATGTCTATTACCAAGGGGCTTGTTAGGTTGGCTTACACAATGCAAGCCGTCTGCGTGCTGGAGAGGCTGCTCCATGAGGCTGGGTGCCTTGGCAGTCCCAGTTTGGCACTGAAGGCCTGGAGGATTTCTAAAGAGCCACGGTAGTCATCGTAGGCCTACAGTAGGCATTGTAAAGGGAAGAGGTGGGGGTCTGGCGGCAGCCGCAGCAGGCAATAGGACTGATGCGTTCACACGCACAGTGAGGCCAGGCAAGCTAACAACACTGTTTTCCCCCAAGGCTTCTTCTATCAGGCCACCACCAGGGGATGGCAGTCCAGGGAAGGCTGGAGGGCTCTGGGCAGAGCTGTCCTGCAAGGTTTGCTGGAAGTGCTGAAGGACAGGTGAGATTCTGGTTAGCACAGGAGCCGGGAAACTGTTAGGCAAGGCCGGCACCTGTACACGGGGTGTATGGTAGCCTGGGGCCGATGAGGCCCACCCTCTGCTCCAGCCTCAGCACCTCCCATTCTCCACACCTCCACCTGGAGTTTCCCATCAGCCCCAGGCAAAGGTGTGAGGCCCGCACGGGTGGCACAGAGTTCACTCAGCAAACTCTCTGTGACTCAACCTCCTGTGACTAGCTGTTTAAGTGAGGTGACAGGCCCAGGGGAGCCATGGACACACCCAGGGCTCGCTGGGTTCATCGTGTTGACAGTGATGGTGGTTACACTTTCCGGGTAGGGTGCTGGAACCAGACAAAGCATGCGAAGTACCTAGCCTAATGCTTGAAACGCAATGGTTGTGGGGGAAATGATGCTCATCTCTATAACCACAACTATATGTACCCCAGTGCTGTTAAATCCCACCCCTTAAGACAGACCTGTCTTCATGCCAAGAGGTTGAGTCCCCACAGAGGCTCTTTTTTGAGGGAGCTCCCCCCAAAAAGCAAGACATGGTTTCACTGTGTAGCCTTGGCTGTCTTAGAACTTACTCTGTAGACCAGGCTGGCCTCGAACTCACAGAGATCCGCCTGCCTCTGCCTCCCAAGTGCAGGCATTAAAGGTGTGCACCGCCACCACCTGGCTTCCCTGTGAAGGCAAAGGCTTTTACAGAGCTGTGGAGGAGGGAACGGCTAGAAAACCTGCCCCTCCCTTTTCATGCACTGGCCTAACTCAGTGCTAAAGTGTTTTCATGGAGACAGATTGGAGCCCAGAGGGTAAGGGTTGAGAAAGCAGAGAGAAGCCAGTGAGCTCTCTCAATAATAATAATAATAATAATAATAATAATAATAATAATAATAAAAACCAGAGTTCATAGCACCAGACTTTCCAGGCCGGACATGTGCTGTCCCTTAATGGCAGACATTTGGAGGGGTGAGAAGAGTTGGGAGGGAGTGGTCACAGGGGAGAAGGTTGTGATTCAGTGGCGAGGAGAGGCTGGAGGCTGAGAGCAAAGGAGCCTGTCCTCACAGGACCTGCGGACCCAGGCAAGAGGACAGGAGGGCTTTGAGGAATTGCTCAGCTGACGGGGCGCTTGCCTAGCATGCGCAGAGCTGGGGCTCCAGCTCCAGCACCCCATCTACTGGGTACAGAGGCGCAGGCCTGTGATCCCAGCATGCTGGGAGCAGAGGGTAGAGGGTCAGAAGATCAGGAGTGAGCTTGAGGTCAGCTTGAGCCACTTGAAAAATCAAACAGGAGGCTAGGCACGGTGGCACATGAGTTTAATCCCAGCACTAGGGAGGCAGAGGCAGGTGGATCTCTGAGTTTGAGGCAACCTGCTCTACAGAGTAAGTTCCAGGACAGCCAGGGTTGTTTTCAAGACAGAGAAACCCTGTCTCAAACAAAACAAAACAAAACAAAAAACAAATCAACCAAAAAAACAAAAAACCCAAAAAACAAAACAATCAAAAATAGAGAAGTGTGAGCGAGAAGACAGCCGGGGCACTGTGTCTAGAGCTGAGGCGTGGCTGGGGTTGAATTCAGACCTTAGCAACCAAAAAGCTGAAAAAACTGAGAACACCCCCACCACACACGCCCACACACTCCATCCCTGTATAACCCAAAATAAAATGTTTCAGGAACTGGCATGGAATGTCCACGCTTCCTAAATTAGACCCTCTTCCTCCTAGACTGATTCTGATTGCAGACCTGCTTTCCGAGGTGAACCTGATCCACCTTCCTGCTGTGTTCCCCGCCCCCACCCGCCTTCCCTCCAGTCCTGCGCCTCTGCCTGACTTAGATGCCCTCACCTCTGCACAGCGGGTTTGACTTGGCTGCACATTTCCCCCATCTCTAGTGTCCCTGCCTCACTCTTCTCAGCCGGGTGAGAGGTGGCCAGTCTTTGATTCCACAGAACTGTCTTTCCCTCCCAGGGCTCCGAGCCTCCCTCAGGCCAAAGCTTCCTCCCTCAGACTTTGTGCGGCCGCAGCACAAGGAGCCAGGCGCAGCTGTCCCTCGGGGGTTTTCGGATGCCAGTGAGACACAAAAGACGTGTGGACAGTGTGGAACAGGCGTGGGAATAAATAAATCAATGAATGAATAATGGATTGGTAATTGATACTGTGTGTTAGGACTGGGAGAGGGGCAGGCAGAAGAGAGAGCTCAGTTCCTCTTTCTTCCGTAAAAAGACTGGGGGGCACGGGGGAAGGGGGAGGAGGGAGGAGGGGGACTGAGTTCTCTTTCTCTCTCTCTCTGAGACAGTTGAAGGTATTTTCCTAGGGTAGCCTTGGACAGTTGAGGATGATGTTCTACTTCTTTGGGGTTTTTGTTGTTGTTTTGTTTTTGTTTTTTGAGACAGGGTTTCTCTGTGTAACCCTGGCTGTCCTGGAACTCGCTCTGTAGACCAGGCTGGCCTCAAACTCACAGAGATCCGCCTGCCTCTGCCTCTCAAGTGCTGGGATTAAAGGCATGGGCCACCACTGCCGGCTCAACTTCCAACCTTTCCCTGGCCTCTAAAGCACTGGAATCACAAGCACGTGCTGTCATGCCCAGTTTGGGGTTTTGTTGTTGTTTTAATTCTAAAAAATCATTCTTTTCTTTTCTTTTCTTTCTTTTTTTTTTTTTTTTTTTTTTTTTTTTTTTTTTTTTTTTCTTTCTTTTTTTTTTTTTTTTTTTTGAGACAGGGTATTCCTGACTGTCCTAGGACTCACTTTGTAGACCTGTCTGGCTTTGAACTCACGGAAATCCGCCTGGCTCTGCCTCCTGCCTTCTGGGATTAAAGATGTGTACCACCATGTTGTGGCTAAAAATTATCTACTATTACTGTATGTGCATGGCATGGGTGACATGTATTTTTGTGCCCAAGTGTCACACTGCGCGAGTGGAGGCAGAGGACAACTTTCGGGTGTCAGTACACTCCTTCCTCCAGGTGGGACCACCAGGCTTCTATGGTGATATTTTCTTTTGTACTTAAATGTTATTTGTATGTTAATAAATAAA
>CABHPR010122850.1:3696-16035 GCA_902168415.1 Peromyscus melanophrys
TAATAATAATAATAATAATAATAATAATAATAATAATAATAATAATAGTAATAGCACTTGGAACCAGCAAATGACGAACTTGTAAAGCTTGACCAATTTTGTTAGTCAAAGGGCCTAATGGAAGACACGATGTAGCATAATATTTGGGCCTCCATCTTTGACCTCTTTTTAACATTGTATTCATTTTCTAATACAGTTACTTTGTGTTGCTATGAAAAACACCAGGACCCGAAGTAACTTATGGAAGCAAGAGTTTATTTTGGTTTAGCCGCAGAGGGAGAGCCTTGAGGGCCAGGAGTCACCACAGCAGACGCAGGGCAGGAACCAAAGCGGAGGGAGGGTCACGGCTTCAACCTCAGACTTGAAGCAGAGCAAACGGAGAGTGGGCCAAGGTTCAAAGCCCAGGGACTTCCTCCAGCAAGGCCACACTCCTGAAGGGTCCATAACCTCCCCAAACAGCACCAAGGCCAAGCGGCTTCACTCACTGGGCACCAGAGTTCAAACACCGGAGGCCTTTGGAGATGTTTACCACTCCAACCACCACAAATATGTAAATTCAACCAGAAGACAAGCTTCTGAATGGTGCTGGAGTGGCCCCAAGTGCCGTTCTTCCTCGGTGTACTGAAGTAGATGTGCTGCTGAAGACTTCTCCTTCCCTGGAGCTATTCAGTAGCTCTTATTCAGCCAATCGGATTCTTTTAGAATTAGTAGTTTACCTTCTTGGAAACTTCAAAGTTTTAGTGTAATTGGTATGGGTCTGGTTCTTTCTTTCTTTCTTTCTTTCTTTCTTTCTTTCTTTCTTTCTTTTTTTGTTTTTTGTTTTTTGTTTTTTGTTTTTTGTTTTTTGAGATAGGGTTTCTCTGTGTAGCTTTGCGCCTTTCCTGGAACTCACTCTGTAGCTCAGGCTGGCCTCAAACTCACAGAGATCCACCTGCCTCTGCCTCCCGAGTGCTGGGATTAAAGGCATGTGCCACCACCGCCTGGCTTTCTTTCTTTTTTGCGGGGGGGGGGGGGGAGGGGGCGGGTAGGGTAGGTTTCCAAGACAGGGTTTCACTGTGCAGCCCTGGCTGTCCTGGAACTCACCCTGTAGATCATGCTGGTTTTGAACTCACAGAGATCCACCTCTACCTCAGTTTTGTGATTAAAGGCATGTGCCACCACTGTCCAGCTGGGTCTGTTGTTCTAAACTCTGACAATTCCTAGATGAATTGACTGAAAATTGCCCGCTTTATGATAATTATTCCAAAAGGTACAATTCCCAGTGACGCCTGACCTCAGGGGCTTGTTTGTTTTACATTCATTTATTTATTATTTATGTATGTTTACACGTGTGGGTGCACGTGTCTCGGAGCACTCCAGAAGTCAACTCCCTCTACCATCTGTGTCCCAGGGCGGAAACTCAGGTTTTGGGGCTTGATGGAGAGTTCCCTTGCCTGCTAAGCCACATCCCAGGTTACCTGCTAAGCCACATCCCAGGTTACCTGCTAAGCCACATCCCAGGTTACCTGCTAAGCCACATCCCAGGTTCTGTCTGTTTCTTTGAGACAGGGTTTCATGTAGTCCAGGCTGGTCTTGAACTACTTTCCCTCCTGCCTCCACCTCCCAAATGCTAGGATTATAGACATGAGTCACTGCATCCGACTTAAGGGGGTATTTAAGAAAAATATTTCTCCATCTTCTTTTAGATTTAAAAATTGATTAAGAATCGAACCCAGGTCCCAGAGCAGCCAGTGACCTTAACCACCGAGCCGTCTCTCCAGCCTGCGAACTTGGGTTAAAAACAAAACAAAATACATTTATTTAATTAATGTGTGGGGTTTCATGTGGCACACACGTAGAGATCAGAGAACAGCTGTGGGAGCTGGTCGTCTCCTTACTGCGTGGGTCCCAGGGATCATCAGGTTTGGTGGCAAGCACTGTTACCTTTGGAATCATCTCGGCGGCTCTCCCCTCCCACGAATTTAAGCACTGGTCATGGACACACAGAAGCAAAAAGATTTTAAAAGACTGCAGGTTTTCCCCTTCCTTTGCTTCTGTCAACAGCGGATTGTTCCAGGGTGCACACTGTAAGAGGTGGAGAGGTTCACCCTACGACTGTCTCTGTAGTGTATTTTAATAAAGAAGTCCACCGTTGAGTCTTTTTTTAAAATTTTTTCTGTATTTTTAGATTTGTAAGAGTGGTTGCACGCTCACCTCTCATGTTGCTAAGCAACAAACCGTACAGTTGCTAGGAGATGGACTAGCAGGGTTGGGGGTAATTCTCAATCCAGTCACCTGACTTTACAGCTTCAGGCAAAAGAGAAAACAGTTCATGTCGGATAAAAAGGTTAGGGAGAGGCAGGAGCCCGGTGGTCAGGGACTGAAATACGGCAGCTCGGAAGGACTGGAGAGCAGAGTGTGCGGGTTCTGCAAGAAGCTCTAACGCATGAGTCATGGAAAAATCTTACACTGCCATGCTGAATTTCATCTTCTGCATGCTTCTACCTTATCTGAAAAACAAATTAGGGAAGAAACTCGGGGAAGAAATCTTCCAGTTACCATTCCTAAATGTGTACAGGAGAGTGGAAATCAATAGTAACGCTCACGGAAGACCGACCATTACAAAAATGTTTACAATTATTTAAAAAGCCCAAGTCTAGAGACCGGGATGCAGCCGGCCTCTTAAACTGCTTGAGTAGCTCAGTCGGCTGCACCACACAAGCCAGCAGGGATGGTACACTCAGGAGAGGGAAGCCTCAGGAACGCAAGGTCGTCTTCTAATACGAATGGAGTTTGAGGCCTGCCTAGGACACACGTGACTCTGTCTATGCACAGGGTCTGCACAGCTTCAAGTCACACAGGCTTCTAGCAAAGAGAGGGGGATGTGGACCTGGATCTCATCCCTAATCCAGACTATTTGCAATTAATACCTGCTGGCAGAGGGAAAATCAATTTCCTCCAGAGGAGTGTCATTGGGTCTATCAACCACACTCCAGGGCGCGCTTCATGCCCAGAAATAGTTAGCAACACAAAATGAACTCCGTATTTGTTTTTGTGTGTGGGCACTTTATAAATATAATAAAGTTTATAAATAGAATAATTTAGTTGTGTTTGGGCATTTTCATCTTATTGTTTTGGGTTTTTTTTGTTTTGATTTTTTTTTTTGAAAGAGAAAGAACATGAAGTTGGGTAGGTGGAGATGATCTGGGAAGAGTTGGGGAAGGAAAAGCATGATCAAAATATATTGTATGAAAAAAACTATTTAGAGGAAATCGAGATGACTCAGTGGTAAAGTCACCTGCTGCCAAGCCTGTGTTCGATCCAGGATGTACATGGTAGAATTAGAGAACCTACTCACCAAGGTTTTCCTTCAACCTCCACATCCACACGTATGAACAAATAAATAAGTAAAAGAGTAGGTCAATAAAGGAAAGCTAAGAAAACAGGAAGGAAGCAGCTATTGTGCGCTACCTTTGCTGTGTCTGAAATAAGAAACCAGCTCCAGGCTTCCGAGGACTCTGTAAAAGGCTGAATCTTTGGGGCTTTAGGTAGTTACCGTTGCTAGCAACCAGGAAGCTCTGGGCTACTGTTGCAAGGTTCCCACTCAGAGCCTCTGTTTGCCTAAACCGGGAGCTAGTGCCAGAAGCACTGGAGATAAAAACCATTGCAAAACATTCAGCTTCCGTTATCCCCCGTGATTTTATGCAAGCGGTCTATTTTGTGTCCTTCGACAATCTGTGTAAAATGGAGGCTTCGCAGAAATGGCTCATGAGCATCTTCATGAATGTCATCCCACTGCAGAGCGCTAGGAAGATGTTGGGGAATAGATTAAGATATGATACATGTTCTGTTGTCGACAGCTTTAACTAACAGCATAATAAAGAATCTGAGGGCTGGAGAGATGGCTCAGAGGTTAAGAGCACCGATTGCTCTTCAAGAGGTCCTGAGTTCAATTCCCAGCACCCACATGGTGGCTCATAACCATCTGTAATGAGATCTGGCAACTTCTTCTGTGTACATAATAAATAAATAAGTCTTTAAAAAAAAAAAAGAATCTGAACACAGACTTGAGGAGGAGGGGCAGCAGATAAAGGCGCTGCTAAGCCTGATGACCTGAGTTTGATCCCTAGAAATAACAGCACAAAGGTATTCTCTGACCTCCAGAAGCAAGCTGTGCATATGTGTGTTATGTGTGCACAAATGTGATCATACAAACACACACACACAACAACAACAGCAGCAGCAACAATGATAGAAATAAATGTAATGGAGAAAAAAAGGACCTTGGAACTAGTGTGTGCAGTGGGGGATGTGTACCTCCGCGCCCAGCTCAGTAATAAATATTTCTTTTTTAAATTTTGTTTTATTTTATTTTATGGGTATAGATGTTTTGCCTGCTGTATGTCTGTGTAGCACATGTGTACCTGGCCCTGGACATGCCGGAAGAAGAGGTAGGACCCTCTAGAATGGAGTTACAGATGGTTGTGAGCACCGTGTGGGCACTGGGAACTGAACTCAGGTCCTCTGGAAGAGCAGCCCGTGCTCTTCACCACCGAGGCGTCTCTCTAGTCAGAGAGACGTAAATACACATGTTTTAAGTAATTACTGTACACCAGACTCTGTGCCAGGCATTTTGCTCTGTAGCCCAGGCAGTCTTTAGACTTGTGACCTTTTGCCTTTTGATCTCAGCTCTAAGGACTGTATCATGGGGCCTAGTGTGTTGTTGTGTAGAGTCTTGCTGTATAGCCCAGGTTGGCCTGGAACTGGCTTCTGTTTACTCCAATCTGTTCAACTTGAGATCTTCCTGCCTCTACCTCCAGAGTGGTAACATTGCAGGTGTGCTCCACTATATCCAGATGTTTTCTTTCTTTCTTTCCCCGCCCCCCCCCCCCTTTGGTTTTTTGAGACAGGTTTGTCTTTGTGTAGCCGTGGTTGTTCTGGAATTCATTCTGTAGACCAGGCTGGCCTTGAACTCACAGATATCCACAGAGATCCACCTGCCTTTGCCTCCAGAGTACTGGGATTAAAGGCATGCATCACTACGACAGACCTATCCAGATTTTTTTTTTAATTTTAATTTTTAATTTTTATTTATTTTTTTTTGGGGGGGGGGTTCCGAGACAGGGTTTCTTTGTGTAGCTTTGGAGTCTATCCTGAAACTCGCTTTGTAGACCAGGTTGGGCTCAAACTCACAGAGATCTGCCTGCCTCTGCCTCCGGAGTGTTGGGACTAAGGTGCTGGCCACTAAACCCTGAGGACCTGGGTTTGGATCCACAGTGTATGCAGAAGAGCTGGATGTGGTCGATCAAATCTATAATCCCAGAACTGGAATGTCAGAGATGGTGGATCCCTAGAGCTCATTGGTCAGCTAGCCTATCCAAATTTACCAACTCCGGGCTTAGGGAGAGATCCCGTCTCCAGGAAAAAACACCACCAGCAACAACAGCAAAAATCCTACATACATTAAATGTAGAAATAAACGCAAATCAAGATTTACATTTAGGGCTGAGGATGTAGCTCATTTGGTAGAGTGCTTTCCTGGCATGCATGAAGCACTGCATAAAAATCAGGTGTTGGGAGGCCCAGAACGGTAGCCTGTGCACGCCTTTAATCCCGGCACTCCAGAGGCAGAAGCAGGTGGAGCTCTATGAGTTCGAGGCCAGTCTGGTCCACATAGTAAGTTTCAGGACAGCCAGGGCTAAGTAGAGACTCCCTTGTTTATTTGTTTATTTGTTTGTTTGTTTCTTCAAGATGTGGCCTCACTGTGTAGCTCTGGCTGTCTTGGAACTTCCTATGTAGCAAAGACTGGCCTCAAACTCACAGAGATCTTCCTGCTTCTGCCTCCCAAGACTGGGATTAATGATGTGTACCATCACACCTGATTTAGAGGCTCTGTCTCAAAAGAAGCAACATCTTGCCGGGTGTTGGTGACGCACGCCTTTAATCCCAGCACTCGGGAAGCAGAGGCAGACAGATCTCTGTGAGTTTGAGGCCAGCCTGGGCTACATAGTGAGTTCCAGGAAAGACACAAAGCTACACAGAGAAACCCTGTCTCAAAAAAACAAAACAAAACAAACAAACAAAAATCTGAACAACCCTCCCCAGCACAGAACAACCCCAGGTGTTGCTCGAACACTCAGAGGTAGGACAGGAGGCTCAGAAGTGAAGGTCATCCTTGGCTACATAGTAAAGTTGAGGCCTGTCTGATGTATGGTACCATGTCTGCCTGTGTGTATAAGAGCCAGGTTGTATAATCCACGTTACTCAGGGGGCTGAGGCAGGAAGACTGACAGTTTGAGACAAGCCTTTGGCAATTTAGTGAGACATCTCAAATACACATATTTTTGGGGAACTGGTTTTCCCCACTATGTCGGTTCTGGGCCTGGAACTCAGATCATCACGTTCGGTGACAGATGCCTTGACCTGAGGAGCCATCTCACCTGCCCTTGTCTTGTTTCTAGTCAGGATCTTGTGTAATGTAGCTCAGGTTGGCTTCAGATTTCATGTGAAGCTGGGGCTAGCTTTGAAAACCTGGTCTTCTAGTTCTGATATTACAGGCATGTGTCATCAAAGAGGAATCTCCCTTGCTTTATAGGGACTGAAGTCAAAGCCTGAGACTCTCTTTGTTAGTACTTCCTTCTGGCTCTTCCAGGCCTCTTCCCCTACCGGTGGAAAATGAGAGAGGAAATCCGGACTTTAATTTTTAAAGCCCTGGGACACATGTAGCTTGTGTGACCTCGGTGACGAAATCAGCTGAAATGACTCACTTTTGTAGAATTCAACAGATACCTTTGACTGGAATGTTGTCTGCCGTTGAAAACATCGTGCTTGACCTCATTCTGCAAATTTCTGGAGAGGGGGATTATGTTCCCCTCAGACTGTAACTAGAGGCCTGGCGTTTCAGAGGTTTCCTGTCAGCAATACTGAGTCTATTTGGACCACAATTCAGGTTAACTATTTTCTTGTTTGGTTAAATAGGAACTCGGTTTTGTACTCTTTTAGTGCTGACTTGGTGCCTGGCAGTCCTTTTACCTTTGGGGGACATTGTTAGAGTTCCTGGAGCCACAGCCAGACGAGTCACTGCCAGTACCCTTCCTGTGGCATTGCCCCAGTGAGGGGCATGCCTTCCCTTCTTTCCCCAATTGAACACTCCACAGAGGCCGATCACTTAGGGCTGGACAGCTTCAAAAAGGCAATTAGCATAATGTAAGAAAGCCCCAGAAACCGGAGGGGCTGCGACTCAAATTACACTCTAAATGATGAGCATTGGGAGCAATGAAAAGGAACAATTATTTGGTGGGCATTTAAAAGTAATTTCCCTAAAGCCTCAGGTGTGTTTCCTTTTCATGCTGGGGTGAGGGGCCTGGGCGAAGCTCTTCTAGAAAACCGGTTGCAGAGGAGAAGATTACGTATGATTTACTGGAAGCGCAAAGAGCAGCTTCATGTTGAGAGCAAGGCTGGGTGGATGCCAGGAGACATCCCAGGGGAACGGTGCTGCCAAGCAACAGGCACACAGAGAGCTGACCTGGCCCTTTTCTTAACGCTGACTGCCGGCTCCCAAGTTCTATCAGAGGACTGCCCTGAAAGGCCCAGTATGTGTTCAGACAATCATGGCGACTCCAGAGCAATCTGAGAATCTAGTAGCTGGGAAATAGAGAGGTATATCCATCAGCTCTCTGTGGAATGACTGTTCGGCTTGGGTGAGACATTCGTTGAGACAGCTCCACATGGCCAAACATTCAGTGTCACCACCCACTCTGTGCCTTTGAAATGACCAGTTTGAAACCAGACATCCCCAAATGCTTCCTAGACACTTCTTGGGGTTGAGGAAGAGATAAAGAGCACATCATTCTAGCCCGCAAATTTAGGCTTAAAGATGCTCTTGTAATCTGGGTGGTGGTGGCGCACACCTTTAGTCTCAGCACTCGGGAGACAGAGGCAGGCAGATCTCCAAGTTCAAGGCCAGCCTGGTCTACAAAATGAGTTCCAGGACAGCCAAGGTTACACAGGGAAACCCTGTCTCCACCCCCCCCGGGCCCCCCCCCCCCCCAAAATCATTGCGTTTGTACAGCCAGAACTGAAAGTCAGAGGCTAGGGTGAGTGGGCACACAGGACAAGGAGGAAAGATGTTTTCCTAACTAATCCTCAGTGCTCATCTTACTAATGAGAAATCTTAGCTCAAAAAGGCAGGGTCCGAAGAGGCAGAACCTGGTGGTGACAGCCAGGCATGTTCGCTCCCAGCTGGCAACTGACTCACTGGAACATTTTAAGAGGTTTGGGCAAAGGAAGCCACAGAGCAGGTGGCGCTGTGACTCAGTGCGGTGGCTTGCCCACCCTAAAACAACACATCAATTCTGCTTCCAATCAGCTCTCAATTTTTAATCTTTCCTTTGGAAATATGATATTTAAGCATACTAGAGAGCAGGAATGGGGGGCGGTGGCTAACGTCTCACAGATATTCTTTCAGCAGTTAACTTCCTGCCATCTTTCAGAACGGGATGCATCCTGCACAGGCCTGATGGCCTTCGAGGCAGTATCAGCCGCCAGGGTCACATGTTCCTGGGGCACGGCAGTCGTTCATCTTCTTCATAGCAACCCGAGACCCAAGGATTTTTACTAGGATGCAGTCCGGGGACCACATGAGACACAAAGGGTCGGCCCTTCAGAACAAGCTGGCTGACGCCATTTAAAGTAATAGGAGAGGCCCACAGTAACTGGTATAATGTAAACTGTAATAATAGGGTGTGCCTGGAGCTTGGCCTTGGGTCTTTAATTACTTTCTCCTCCCCTTTATCATTGTCTTATACTCTACCAGACACACCGTCGCCTCAGCTACGGGGCAGTCGGCGCAGGAATTTATGTCTGTTCTTGGAGAACATGCGTCCAAAAGCAGAAAAACCACACAAATGGGAACTTTTATGAAAAGACTTATTAACTTTTTATTTTCTGTGTATGAGCATTTAGCCTGCCTGTATGTTTGTGCCTTTTGTGTATGCACGGGGTCTGAGGGAGCCAGAAGACGACAGCAGATCCCCTGGAACTGTAGTTACAGCAGTGAACCACCACAGGGGTGCTGGTTAGTGGTAGCAGCCCACAGAATACCCTAAGCATCTCTGTTCTGTTTTGTCGTCTAGTGCTTGTTTCTGGTGACCTACACTGTGGAAGAGAGCCCTCGTGGTTCCTCATCTGGGCTGCACAGGAGGTGCTGGGATGCTTCTCAAATGTTAGGAGGTATAATTTTCCCAGTCAATATTTTACAATAATTATCTATTTGTGCACATCGGGGTTTTGTCCGTTTACGATTTGATTATTTGTGGGTGAGTGTGTGGGTCCCCAAAGAGGCCAGAAGCAACATCTGAACCCCCGCCCCCAGGAGTTACAGGCAGCTGTAAGTCTCCCGTTGTGGTACCAGGAACGGAACTCAGGCCCTTGGAAGCAGCAAGTACTGCTTTTAACTGCTAAGTCATCTCTCCGGCCCCCAGGTACACTAATTTGCTTCAAACCAAATTTCTAATTCTCTTATGTATTTGAAAAGACTTTGTCATTATTATTACTATTTGTGTGTGTGTGTGTGTTGTGTGTGTGTGTGTGTGTGTGTGTTGTGTGTGTGTGTGTGTGTGTGTGTGTGTGTGTTGTGTCATATAGAGACTGAACCTAGGGCCTCATGAATGTTAGGCAAGCACTATACCACTGAGCTATATATACCCAGCTGTTGTTAATACTTTTTAAATTATGTTATGTTTTTGAAGCAGAATCTCACATTGTAGCCCAGGCTAGCCTGGAACTCATGACAGTTTATAGAACTGTCCTGGAACCCCCTGCCTCTGTAAAGTGCTATGTGCCATCCAAAAGAAGCAGGTGCTTTACATTTTTTCTGTTTCTGTTTTTTGTTTTTTTGTTTTTTGTTTGTTTGTTTGTTTTTTGAGGTAGAGCCTCACCATATACCCCAGGCTGGCCTGAAATTTTATTCTGTATTAATTTTGGGTATTAGAAAATAGACAGCTGGGCGTTGGTGGCGCACGCCTTTAATCCCAGCACTCGGGAGGCAGAGGCAGGCGGATCTCTGTGAGTTCGAGGCCAGCCTGGGCTACCAAGTGAGCTCCAGGAAAGGCGCAAAGCTACACAGAGAAACCCTGTCTCGAAAGACCAAAAAAAGAAAATAGACAAGAGAAATTAAGCCATTTGCTTGATGATGTAGAGATTGTTCTGTGGAATAGCCAGGACTGGAGTGTAGTCGAGTTCCAGAATTTATGGCTTAAAGAAGTATAAATTATAGTTCCTACACTCAATAAATGTGTAATCTAGTTGAGGGAAAGATGACTACCCCACATTTTAAGGAGCCCGGTAAATTAGGTAACATAAGCATATATAATTAAGTGTTAAATTAGATGTTGTCAACTGTGAATGCTTCAGGAGGACATGGAGGCCTGGACTGGGAAAGCAAGATCTTGTGGAGGAATGACCTTGAAGCTGCGCTTTCAATGACCTCAGAGATGTGCATGTGGAAAGTGCTAGAAGCAAGAGTGAACAGAGCCTTGTCTACAAGGTGAAGCAGCCAGCCATCCCGGGTGAGGCTCATGGACTGGCCGGTCCAGCTTCGAAGGCCTTTAAGGCAGAGTTTAAACTGACGGCATTAACAAGAATACGTCACTAAAGGCCCCGGATCAACGGAGAGCTAGAACAGAAGGGTGTTCACAGGGGAGCTGTTTGTTTGCTAGTTTTGGTGGCTCAGATCTGTAATCCTAGCACTTGCGAGGCTGACCCAAGAGGGTTGCTGCAAATCAAGGCCAGCCTGAAACCACAGAGTGAGGTAAAAGGGAAGGCCCCCCGAAGAGGTGACACTTGAGCTGGCCTCTGACACAGTTGGCTTTCTTAGTGGAAGCGTCATCTTGGCAAAGGCCCTGGGGCTGGTGTAAGAGAGAAGCCTGCATGCCAGGCTGAGCTCCAAGAGATCAACCTGTTGGTGAGGGCACAGGAAGAGGGGAAAGCTACCTAAATACAAAAGTGTTTATTTATGACAGTGTGTGTGTGTGTGTGTGTGTGTGTGTGTGTGTGTGTGTGTGTGTGTGTGTTTGTGTGTGCATACCACAGTGCACATGTAGAGGTCAGATAACAACTGTGTCTTGAGTCTTCTGGGCCCAATGTAATTATCCATTCTGGGTTAAAGTTTCCCGCCACACCATACCTTTTTGTGGTACTATTATAGATAGATTTTTTTTTTTTGGGCCAACAGCTCACAGGAAAAATGACATGGAGACTTATTATTAACTATGAAAGCTCAGCTTGTCCCATTAGCTCTTATAACTTAACTCATTTCTATTCATCTACGTGCTACCACATGGCTTGTGGCTTTACCTCTCCTCCTGCATGTCCTGCTTCCTCTGCATCCAGCTGGTGACTCTGGCTTTCTTCTTCCCAGAGTTCTCTCTGCCCCCACAAGTCCCGCCTAACCTCTTCCTGCCTAGCTGTTGATCATTCAGCCCTTTATTAAACCAATCACAATGACCTATCTTCACACAGTGTAAAGGAATATTCCGAAACAGGGGACCTGTGCATGCTCAGTGATCATTTTACCAACTGAACCATGAATCTCTTACTCCTCAGTCAGAGCCAGGCATGATGGTGCAAGCCTGTGATCCCAGCACTCTGGAGGCAGAGGCAAGAGGAACATAGCAAGTGTGAGGCCAGCCTGGTCTACATATCAGGTTCCAGGCCAGGATACACAGATTGACTCTTGTCTCCAAAGACAAAACAAAAATGTTGGTAGCAAAGCTGGGCACATGGCATTTGCTGGTGTCCCGGCTGCTTGGTAGATAGAGGGAAGGTAAGGGTCCTTTGAGCCCCGAAGTTCAAGAACACCATGGATGACACTTGAAGACTCTGGAAAGAAGAGAAGAGTTGTCTTGGCATTGTTCTCTTTCAGTCTTCGAATGGTGGCTTGTTCTTTTCAGTCAAGGCCCCGAAGCCACGGCCTGCCTTACCACCAAAATGTTCTAAAATGCAGTTTGGTGGGACCAGTGAGGGGCTCAGCAGGGAAAAGCTCTTGCCACCAAACCTGACAACCTGAGTTCATCCTCTGGGACCCACATGGTGGAGGAGAGAACTGACTTCCTCAGGTTGTTCTGTGACCCCCATGTGCTGTGGAATGTCGTGCACACACATACAGATAAACAGATATGATTTCCAGGGCCTAGAGGGGAGGCTCTTGCAGAAAACCTGCATTTGGTTTCCAGGATCCAAACAGCAGGTTTCAACTGGCTAACTCTAGTTCCAGGGGACCCAATGGCTCTTCTTTCTTCTTTAAATATTTAAATATTTATTTATTTATTTATTTATTTATTTATTTATTTATTTATTTAT
>CABHPR010122852.1:0-28654 GCA_902168415.1 Peromyscus melanophrys
CCCCCTCTATCCCTCCCTTCTTTTCTTTTTGTTAAGTATATTTTCTTTGTTTTTTGTACAGAGTTTCTTTTCCTTCTAGTCCTATTTTTCTAATTTGATCTGTTCATGGTGCGCCAGATTTCCTGGGTGTTTTGTGTTAGGAGTTTTTAGATTTAACATTTTTTTTTGACTGATGAATCTATTTCTTCTCCTGAGTCTTCATCACCTGAGATTCTCTCTTCCGTCTCTTGCATTCCGTTGGTGATGCTTGTGTCTATAGTTCCTATTTGCTTTCCCAGCTTTTCCATTTCCTGAATTCCCTCAGTTTGTGTCTTCTTTATTGCTTCTATTTCGATTTAAATGTTGTGAATAGTTTCCTTCACCTGTTCGGTTCTTTTTCTTGGCGTTCTTGGGATTCCCTCTAATTTTTTTGGTTGTCTTTTCCTCGATTTCTTTAAGTGAGTTTTTCATTTCCTCTTTAAGGACTTCTGTCATCTTCGTAAAGTTGTTTTTAAGTTGTTTTCTTGTGCTTTGGCTGCGTTGGAATGTTCAGTTCTTGCTGTTGTAGGATAACTGGGCTCTGGTGGGGCCATCTTGCTCTGGCTGTTGTTGACTGTAGCCCCCGCCACCCTGCCCCCCAGAGCTGAGGGCCGAACCCAGAGCCTTGTGCTTGCTAGGCAAGCGCTCTACCACTGAGCTATATGACTGTATTTTTACATTGGCATTTAGGCATGTGGGTTTGGGATAATTAGTTCTAGTCCCTGATTCCTGAGTTTGTCTTTGTTGGATAGGTATTTTGTTCCTTGGTTTCTGTTTCCTCTTTGGTTTTCTAATATTTGTGGCCTGGATTTCTGACCTAGTTGGGAGTCTCTATCCAAGATGGGAATTAGCCTTCTGGCAGATAGCTTGCCCTTTGGTGCAGCAGGGGTCTCTGTTCTTCTGACTAGTGAGGCCTGCACCTGAGCAGCTGAAGTCTGTTCAAGTTGGTGTGGCTTGAGCCTGAGTGGCCGAAGTCCACTGGGGTTGGCGGCAGGGTTCAGCAGTGGGACCTGCGATGAGCTGGGATGCTGGGCTGTGGGAAGGGTCTTGGGATACAGAATCTAGGGAGTGGGGCAGTTTCATCCACAGTTGGGCCACTCACCAGTTCCGGCCGCTGTGGCCTGTGCCTGAGTGGCAGAGGTTCATTGAGGTTGTGAGCTGGGATTGATGGCAGTGTGGGCCTGGGAAAGGGTCCCTCTCTTTCTTTCTTTTTTTAAAATTTTTTAAAAGTTTTTTTAATTAAATTTTAAAATTTATTTTACATACCAACCACAGTTTCCCCTCCCTCCTCTCCTCCCCTGACCTCTTTTCTACACCCCCCTCCCCCCCCCCCTCCACCCCCCCCCCATGTACTCTTCAGAAAGGGTAAGGCCTCCCATTAAGAATCAACAACGCATGGCATCTAAAGTTAAGGCAGAACAAAAACCCCCCCCCCCCCCCCCATCAAGGCTGAGCAAAGCATCCCACCATAGAAAATAGGTTCCAAAAAACCAGCTTATGTACCAGGGGTAGATCCTGGTCCCATTGCTAGGAGCCCCACAAATAGACCAAGCTGCAAAACTGTCACCCACATGCAGAGGTCCTAGGTCAGTCGCATGAAGGCTCACTAGCTATCAATCAGTCTAGAGTCTGTGAGCTCCCACGAGCTTGGGTTAGCTGTCTCTGTGGGTTTCCTAGTCATGATCTTGACACCTTCCCCACCCCCCACCCCCCACCCACCCGCTCATGTAATTCTTACTTTCTTCAACTGGGCTCCCAGAGCTCAGCCCAGTGCTTAGCTGTGGATCTCTGCATCTGCTTCCATCAGTTACTGGATGAAGGTTCTATGATAACAATTAGTATAGTCACCAATCTGATTATAAGAGAAGGCCAGTTCAGGCACCCTCTCTACTCTTGCTAGGAGTCATAGCAGGGGTCATCCTTGTGGATTCCTGAGTGTTTTCCCTGCACCAGGTTTCTCCCTAACCCGGTAATGGTCCCCTCTATCAAGATATATCTTTCATTGCTCTCCCTCTCCATCCCTCCCCCAACTTGGTCATCCTGATCCCTTAAGTTCCCATCCCCCATCTCCTCCCCTTACCCACCAACTCCCTGGCCCCCAGTTTACCTAGGATATCTCATCTATTTCCCCTTCCCACGGTGATCCATGCATCCTTCTCAGGGTTCTCCTTGTTACCTAGCTTCTCTGGGGCTGTGGGTTGTAGTCTGGTTATCCTTTGCTTTACATCTAGTATCCACTTATGAGTGAGTACATACCATGTGTGTCTTTCTGGGTCTGGGTTACCTCACTCAGGATGATTTTTTTCTAGTTCTATCCATTTGCCTGCAAATTTCATGATGTCATTGTTTTTTACAGTTGAGTAATAATCCATTGTGTAAATTTTCCTTATCCATTCTTCAGTTAAGGGGCATCTAGATTGTTTTCAGGTTCTGGCTAGTACAAATAATGCTGCTATGAACATAGTTGTGCCCTTGAGGTATGATTGAGAGTCCTTCGGTTATATGCCCAAGAGTATCTCTGGGTCTCGAGGTAGATTGATTCCCAATTTTCTGAGAAACCACCATACTGATTTCCAAAGTGGCTGTACAAGTTTGCACTCACACCAGCAGTGGAGGAGTGTTCCCCTTGCTCCACATCCTCTCCAACATAAGCTGTCATCATTGTTTTTGATCTTAGCCATTGTGACAGGTGTAAGATGATATCTCAGAGTCGTTTTGATTTGCATTTCCCTGATGACTAAGGATGTTGAGTAATTCCTTAAATGTCTTTCAGTCATTTGAGATTCTTCTGTTGAGAATTCTGTTTAGATCTGTACCCCAATTTTAATTGGATTATTTGGTATTTTGTTGTCTAGTTTCTGAGTGCTTTATATATTTTGAAGATCAGCCCTCTGTCAGATGTGGGGTTGGTGAAGTTCCTTTCCCATTCTGTAGGCTGCTGTTTTATCTTACTGACTATGTCCTTTGCCTTACAGAAGCTTTTCAGTTTCAGGAGTTCCCATTTATTAATTGTCTATCTCAGTGTCTGTGCTACTGGTGTTATATTCAGGAAGTGGTCTCCTGTGCCAGTGCATTCAAGGCTATTTCCCAATTTCTCTTCTATCAGGTTCAGTGTAACTGGATTTATGTTGAGGTCTTTGATCCTCTTGGAGTTGAGTTTTGTGCATGGCAATAGATATGGATCTATTTGCAATCTTCTACATGTTGACATCCAGTTATGCCAGCACCATTTGTTGAAGATGCTTTCTTTTTTCCACTGAACAATTTTGGTTTCTTTGTCAAAAATCAGGTGTTCGTAGGTGTGTGGATTTATGTTAGGGTCTTTGATTCAATTCCATTGATCCTTATGTCTGTTTTTATGCCAATACCAAGCTGTATTTATTACTATAGCTCTATAGGGATGGTGATGCCTCTGGAAGTTCTTTTATTGTATAGGATTGTTTAAGCTATCCTGGTTTTTTTTTTTTTTTTTTTCCATATGAACTTGAGTATTGTTCTTTCGAGGTCTGTGAAGAATTGTATTGGGATTTTGATGGAGATTTCATTGAGTCTGTAGATTTGCTGTTTTTACTATGTTAATTCTACCTATCCAAGAACATGGGAGATCTTTCCATTTTCTGATAACTTCAATTTATTTCTTCAAATACTTATAGTTCTTGTCATACAGGTCTTTCACTTGTTTGGTTAGAGATGTTCTATAGATGTCTGTTAAGTCCATCTGAGTTATAATACCTGTTAATTCCCTTATTTCTCTGTTAAGTTTCTGTCTGGCAGACCTGCCCATTGGTGAAAGTGGGGTGTTGAAGTCTCCCACTATTATTGTGTGGGGTTCTATGTGTGATTTAAGTTTTAGTAATGTTTCTTTTACAAATGCGGGTGCCCTTGTATTTGGGGCATAAATATTAAGAATTGAGACTTCATCTTGATTTTTTTTTCCTGTGATGAATATGAAATGTCCTTCTCTATCTCTTTTGATTAATTTTAGTTTGAAGTCTATTTTGTTAGATATTAGGATAGCTACATCAGCTTACTTATTAGGTCCTTTTGATTGGAAAATCTTTTCCCAACCCTTTACTCTGAAGTAATGTCTGTCTTTGAAGTTGAGATGTGTTTCTTGTATGCAGCAGAAGGATGGATCCTGTTTTTGTATCCATTCTGTTAGCCTGTGTCTTTTTATAGGCACATTGAGTCCATTGGTATTAAGAGATATTAATGACCAGTGATTGTTAATTCCTGTTAATTTTTGGTTTTGTTGTTGTTAGTAGTGTGTGTGTTTCCTTTCTTTGGGATTTACTGGTGTGAGATTATTTATTGCCTGTGTTTTTGTGGGTGAAGCTAACTTCCTTGGGTTGGAGTTTTCCTTTTTTGTAGGACTGGATTTGTTGACACTTATTGTTTAAATCTCATTTTTGTCATGGAATATCTTGTTTTCTCCATCTATAGTGATTGAAAGTTTGGCTGGGGATAGTAGTCTGAGCTGGCATCTGTGGTCTCCTAGTGTCTGCAAGATGTCTGTCCAGGACTGTCTGGCTTTCAGAATCCCTGTTGAGAAGTGGGGTATAATTCTGATAGGTCTGCCTTTATATGTTACTTGGCCTTTTTCCTTTGAAGCTCTTAATAGTCTTTATTTTGTATGTTTAGTGTTTTGCTTATTATGTGGTGAGGGGACTTTTTTTTGTCCAGTCTATTTGGTGTTCTTTAAGCTTCTTATATCTTCATAGGCATGTCCTTCTTTAGGTTGGGAAAATTTTCTTCTATTATTTTGTTGAATATATTTTCCGTAGCTTTGAGCTGGAATTCTTCTACTTCTATTCCTGTTATCTTTGGGTTTGTTCTTTTCATGGTGTCCCAGATTTCCTGGATGTTTTGTGTTAAGAATTTGTTGAATATAACATTTTTTGACCAACAAATCTATTTTCTCTATTGTATCTTCAATGCCTGACATTCTCTCGTCCATTTCTTGTATTCTGTTGGTTATCCTTGCATCTGTAGTTCCTGTTCATTTACCCAGATTTTCCATTCCCAGAATTCCCTTGGTTTGTGTTTTCTTGATTACTTCTATTTAAATTTTCAAGTCTTGAACTGTTTCCCCTGTTTGATTGTTTTTTTTTTTTTTTTTGATTTCTTCCAATTTTTTGTTTGTCTTTTGCTCGATTTCTTTAAGGGAATTTTTCATTTCCTCTTTAAGGGCCTCCATCATCTTCATAAAGTTATTCTTAAGGTCATTTTCTTCTGCTTCATCTGTGTTGGATGTTCAGGTCTTGCTGTTGTAGAATCACTAGGTTCTGGTGGTGCCATATTGCTCTTTATGTTGTTGCATGTATTCTTACACTGCAGTTTACCCATCTGGGTTTGGGATAATTATAGGTACAGGTGTTGATTCTTGTGATGTCTTTGTTGTGTGAGTCTTTTGTTCCTTTATTGTCTGTTTCCTTTATTGTTTTTTGGCCTGAATGGCCAAGGGTTCTGGTGATTGGCTGGTTGTCAGGTCGAGTAGCGTTGTCTCAGCTGAGGTTTATGGGGTTTGGGTGCCTGGGATCCAGCACATTGTCCAGTTCTTCTGACTGATGTGGACTTTACTTGTGCCTATGGGGTCTGTTCTTCCAACTGCTGTGGGTGACGCTTGTGCCTATGGGGTCTGCTGATGTTGCTGGAGAGGGCTGTTCACAGGGAGACTGCTCTTCTTCCAATTGGTGCAGGTGATAGTTGTGCCTCTAGGGGCTGTTCTTCTTCTAACTGGTACAGGTGGTGCTTGTGGCTCTAGGGACTGCTGATGTTGTGGGGGATGGTTGGCCACGGGGAGGATGATGAGTTCAGTGGGTTTGGGTGGCGCAGTGGGTCTTGTAGGTTACAGAGTCCAATGGGTGGTGGCGGTGGTGGTGGGGTGGCCTGCCTGCAAGACTCTTACCTGCTCTCCACTGCTGGGGCTAAGGTGGGCAGGGGAGGGGCACGGGATGTGCCCTAGAGCTTAGGGGCTAGAGATTGGGGCAGTTTAGCTTGGAGACCAGATGGGGTTGGTGGGTTTGGGCAGCAGCGTGGGTCTTGTGGTTTACAGAGTCCAGTGGGTGACAGTGGTGGTGGGGTGGCCTGCCTACCTTAAAGATATTTTGATTCAGAGTCTTATTATGTAGCCCAGGTTGGCCTCAAACTCCCAGAAATCCTGCTTCTGCAAATTCTTGTAAATACAATCACAGGATATTAGTTTTCTTCTAGAAAGCAAAGTCATCTCTGTGACAGCTGGTCCCTAGCTGGTCCCTAGCTGGTCCCTTGTTTCCTTCTGCAGCCCCTGGCCACATGGCCTTACTCCTCTGTATTCTTCCTGTTGAGGGTTCCTTCCCCCCAAGAAAGTCCATTTATGGCAGGATCGTAGACAGACTCTCTCTGGCCCTATCTCACTCACGGCCTGTCCTCTGTCCATCACACACTGGTTACCATGACACATTCAGTGTGCTCAGTTCAAACTCAGTGCAGCGGACTTTCTCCTTGCCTCTTCTTACAGCTCCAGACCCGACTTATGTCCTTTAATAGATGTGAGCTACCAGTCCTCTGGTCCCCTAAATTGTAGAGGACTTGCTTTGTGCTTCTTGAAACCTGAGCCCACAAGAGCTCTTCTCTCTAGGTGTGAGCTGAGAAGCAAGCATTCCCATCTCCTCTCGCTGACAGAGGGGTGGGTGGCACATTGCTAACCCTTCCCCTCATCCCTCTTCATCGGCACCTGCCGCCCTTCCACTCCTCATGAAGTTGAGGGATCCAAGGCTCATGAGTCAATTTTGAAAATTTACCTTGCAGTGTGGTAGATTGAATGCTCTGTTCTCTTAAAATCCACACGTTGAAGACTTATGGTATTAGGAGGTAGGGCCTTTGGAGCATAGTTAAGTCATGAGGGTGGAACCCACATGAATGGGATTAGTGCCCTAATAAAAAGGGGCCCCAGAGAGCTCTCTTGTTCTTTTTCTACCCACAGATATGGTTAAACATTATTTCTGGGTGTGTCTGTGAGGATGTGTTTGGAAGGTTGTGTGTGTGTGAGAGAGAGAGAGGGGGGGGGGAGAGAGAGAGCAGGTGGGAGGATGCAGGAGGGAGATCCTGATCCACCATCTTTGCCTGGCTACTTGAACTGGAACATCAAATGGACATCATCACCTGCCATGGTTCTTGGGCCTTCCATTAGTAGCCCATTCCATCTGTCTGTCTGTCTATCATCTATTTTGGGTGTGTACACACTAGTAGGAGGCATGGTGCACATGTGGAGGTGAGAGGGCTGTTTTCAGGAGTCAGTTCTTTCCTTCTCCCTCCCCGAGGCAGGCTTTCTCTGGTCTCTGCTGCTGTGCTGCTGCCCCAGGGTAGCTGCCCCGGGAGCTTCTGTTAATCCTCCGTCCCTCCTTCGCTTCTTGCCCCAGGAGTGCTGAGATCACAGGCGAACATCACCACATCTGGCTTTTTAGTGGGCTCCAGGGATTGAACTTGGGTCACCAGGCATTCGAGATTAGCACTTTTTCTTGTTTGTTTGTTTGTTTTGCAATGATGTTTTGGCATCTTAACCATTCTGGCAAGGAAGACACTGAGTCTTTGGGATCCTGACAATTCTTAGAGAAAATAAAGGTTCCAGCCAGGAGTGTAACACTGATGTGGAACTGACTAGCCCAGAGCCAACCTCCTCTGCCTGGCCCCTGTAACCTTCGAGTCTTCAAGAGATCTAACCCTCTTCAGGGAACTAAGCCTCCGTAGCTGTCAAAGGGTGGCTGTGTAGACGTCTTGCTGGTTCTGTCTCTCTGTGAACCCTGAATAACAACAACATGGCTGCTGTAAGGACTAAATGAGATTCTTCAACTAAAGACTGAACCTTGTCTGTCGTGGAGCTGCACAGCCAACCATCTTCCTTGAGAGCGAACACTTGGCTCCTTGCTCCTGCAGGAGTACAGTGAAGCTAGTGGTCCAGCACTTGGGGCATCGTTTTTTCTAGTGTCAGCTTTCAGAGGAGCAAAGGGTGGTTCAATTACAAAGGCCTGATATAGTCCCTGGAACCTGAACCCATGCCATAGCCCAGTGTGTGCAATGTGGGGGAAGGGGCTCCTGTTACTTCTTACAGATGAACTGGAGTCAGAGGCACTGAGGACAGGTGCCCTGGGGAACCCAGTTCCCTGGAACCATGGAGATTGGTGGCATGGTGAATGAGTCACTAGTCAGAAAATCCCTCCCTCTTAGGACCCCTTTGTGTTCCCTATACTGCAGGTCCTTGTGGATCTGTTGGAGGAGATTGGTCCTGTCTCCGCCCAGCAA
Source organism: Peromyscus melanophrys (assembly GCA_902168415.1). Classification (NCBI taxonomy): domain Eukaryota; kingdom Metazoa; phylum Chordata; class Mammalia; order Rodentia; family Cricetidae; genus Peromyscus; species Peromyscus melanophrys. The sequence goes on from CABHPR010122852.1 coordinate 8,299, forward strand.
GGAAAGAGCTACTTGGGTGTGACCTTGATAAGGCTGAGAAGGTGGCTCTGTCTGAACTGGAACACCCTGGCTTTAGACAAGGGCTTCCTCTCCCACAGAACTTCATCTTGAAAGACTACCTCAGAAATAGGTAGAAACTTTACCTGCTGAGGGGAGAAAAGTTGAGGAGGAGCTAGAGAATAGGCTATTCCTATTTTAAAAAAAAGTTTTTCTAAGAACAGTAATTTCCCTTTATTTGTCTAAAATGTGTTTAAGATACCCAGTGGATGCTTGCTATCTGTCTGTGTGTCTGTGTGTCTGTGTGTCTGTCTCTCTGTCTATCTATCTATCTATCTATCTATCTATCTATCTATCTATCTATCTATCTATCTATCTATCTAACCATCCATCCATCCTGTTTTTCCTATGCATATGTATCTATGTAAAGTTTAATTTTTAGGCACTGTAGGAATTTTTAGGCACTAGTATGACATCTTATACTGAAACAAAGCCTTGATGATAATAGGCCAAAGTAGAAGTTATGTGGCTGTGGTCCCTCTTTCAGAACATTTAATGAGGCCATCTTCACCCTTGTACTTCAGAGTGCCTCCATGATGGGATGAAGGGAGGTGAGTGCCGTGAGCATCGTGATGTCATGTGAGACTGTTACTGACATTTTCCACTGATTCCTGGGAAGCTGCTGAGGAGCATGATGAAATCTGGCACTGTCTTACTCTGTCCCACCCAGGATGTGAGTCACCCTTTTGCCTAGCATATATGCCCTTTACCAGACACCTGCCATTAGTCACGCAGTAGCTGGCTTGGCTATCAGATCTGCCACCAGGGTCTCACTGTGCTTATGTTCAGGTAATAATGTGTAAGTTGAAACTTACAAATTCTCTACTTCTGAATTTTTCAATTTGACATTTTCTCACTCTATGTCTTAGTTAGGGTTACTATTGCTGTGCTGAAACACCATGACCAAAGGAAACCTGGAGAGGAAAGGGTTAATTTCACTTAGTGTTCCATGTAACAGTCATCATCCAAAAGCAGTGAAGGCAGGAACTCACACAGGCCAGGAACCTGGAGGCAGGAGCTGATGCAGAGACCATGGAGGTGTGCTCCTTACGGGCTTGCTCCCCATGGCTTGCTCAGCCAGCTTTCTTATAGAACTCAGGACCACCAGCATCCACAATGGAGTGGACCCTTCCCCGTCAATCACTAATTAAGAAAATGCTCTATAGGCTGGCCCACAGCCTGATCTTATGGAGGCATTTTCTTAATTGAGGTTCCCTCTTTTCACATGACTTTAGCTCATTTCAAGTTGACGTAAATCTATCCAGTATACCCTGGTTGACTTCAGGTGACTAAAATTGTTGGTAACAAGATACTGGGAAGGGGCCAAGGGACCTCTGATGGGCCAGAGCTAGGGGCTGGGAGGCAGTGTGAGGTAGCATTATTCTCCTCCAAAGTTCTTGATGGTTGTAAACCTGGCTCCATCTGTCACTAGGAGGATTCAGATACATAGGCAGTGACCCTACACCCAAGCTCAGGCCACAGCATCCTGCAGAGACTGGCCTCTTGGCCCCATCCCAGGTCTAGGCTATATGTACTAGAAATACAGTCACTGTTTTGAGGAGTGACCCCAGATAAGAGGGGGTGCAGGCACTAGAAGACATGGGGTTATGTGAGTGGGGATTCTAAGATCCTGGGTACCTGCACCATGGAAGAGAGAGCATGTCCATGGTTCTCTGGGATCTTTCTGCTATGAGATAGAACCTGTACGGAAAGTGAGAAAGGGCCCTTGAAAACACTGGACCTTGACCTGAGTCAGGTGGTTATTCTTGATTGAGAGTAGTTCCTTAAAGACCATATTTAAAGGAAAAAACATCTTAGATGCTGTTAAAAATAACAAGCAAGCAAAAAAACTGGAAGAGCCTTCAGGCCAATGAATCCAGACTGGGTGACCAAGGTATAATTATTGTGGGTAAGGAATTGTCTGTGTGTGGTTATCCTTGGCAGCTGGCTCCTTGTCCACCAGCCCTCTCCTATGTCTGAATTCTGTGCTTGTGCCAGGAAGACCATCATACCCAATCAAGGAACTCAACTAGCCCGGGGTAGAGTGTACAGTCTGGAAAAGCTAGTCTTGAGGCTGAGGAAGCATTTTTAAAAGATTTATTTTTTTAATTATTTGTGTGTGTGTGTGTGTGTGTGTGTGTGTGTGTGTGTGTATGTGTGTGTGTGTGTGTGTGTGTGTGTGTGTGTGTGTGTGTGTGTGTGTGTGTGTGTGTGCCTGAAAAGGCGAGAAGACAAAGTCGGACTCCGTGGAGCTGGCATTACAGTCAGTTGTGGTGACCTGATGTGGGTGATGGGAACTGAACTCTTGTCCTCTGCAAGAACAGCAAGTCATTTTTAATCACCGAGCCAGCTCTCCATCTCCAGCTAAGGAAATGTTTTTTGTAGGTCAAATGAGGAGATCCTCAGAGACTGGAGGAATGAAAGGTTTATGGCATTAGAAGGTGAGGGGTCTCTCAGGTTGGTGGTAGCCAGAGCAGGAGAGACAACTGGAGGGCAGGTAGAGCAAACTAACCAACTGACCTGAACAGAAAGTCTGCAGGGCTATGAGTAGCAGTCTTGACTGTGGACACCTTTGGGGCTGTTAGAAAACCTAACAGCACTGCCCAGCTAATTCACCCCTTGCAGCAATGAGTGAGTGGGGGGAGGGGCAGTTCACCTGCCTTTAGGCCCTTAGAGTTGGCTTTCCCACACCTACACCATCAGGGCCATTTCCACCAACATCCACCCCGTCTATGATCTGTTGGAGCATGTGAAGGGGCGGGTCCAGCAGACCCAAAGCTGCAGGATCTCCACAACCCAGGGCAACAACAGGAGATCCAAGAAGAGTCCCACTGGGGGTCCGGCATTGAAAGTGTAGCAGAAACCAGAGGCCTCGAACCAGACCAATGACTCTTTGCAACAAACACTTGCAAGTAAAGACATATGGACAAAGGGGTCCAGGGGTGGGGGGCAGATGCAAAGGGACAGGGAAATGGATCAAGATGCATTATGTGAAAGACACACAGAATAAATTTTAAAAAAGAGAGCCTAACAGTAAGGCTCAGTGGGTAGAATGCTTACCTAGCTTGAATGAAACTCTCATTTTCTCCTCAGTGCCACATAGGGCAGGTTTGGGGTTACCCACCCGCAACCCCAGCACATGGGATTTTGGAGGCAGAGGGAGGAAGATTTGAAGTTGAGGGTCGTCCTTAACTCCGAAGTGAGTTCAAGGCTCTATGCAATCCTGTCTAGAAAAGAAAAATAAAGAAAAGATACTGAGAAAGCCTAGGGGATAGCACTGCACGTATATAGTCTTGCGGAGCCCTCCTGGGAAAAGACTGGCCATCTGGGACTCAAGACTATGGTTCCAATGCCAACTGAGCTCCTAACGACAGAGGTCATGGAATTTGAATCATTTCAGCACAAGTACAACGAGTCCTGGGTTTTCTGGTTACATGGGACTTTTCCAACAAAAAAGGAACAATAGCCTAAATAATTTGCTTATATTTGTAAAGAGGGAGTCACATACTTATATGCTTAATTATGGTTTATGAAATGGCCACAGGAGATGTTGCAGATACCCAGGGGCCATGCATGGGACAGTGGACATGGACGCTGTTGTCTTGCATGCTCACATCTATCCTTTTCCTCAGCGAGTTCTCATCAAGACAGATGTTCCCAATTTAGCCTTCAAAAGTACACAGTAATAAAATAATCTGTAAATTAGCATGTCGGTAGGGCCCAGTGTTTACAATCCAGTTCCAAAAGAAGGCCCTGCTTCTGCCTGTCTGCATCTGTGTGGGGAAGATGGGCTTGCTCAGAGAGCATTATCGTGTTATCTGTATCTCCTCAGCTTTCATGTGCGCGCCATGGCTCAGTGGAACATTCTTCCTTTGAAGCTGTGTGCGGAAGACAACCAAGTATTTGTACTTCCTAAAACACTCAATTTCTCTCTTTTTCTTTCTCTCCTTTTTCTTTGTCCTCCTTTTCTGTCCCCTCTTCTTCCTCCTCCTCTCCTCTGCCTCTCATTACTTATTTGAACTGTGGTCAGTCTTTCTTAGAAGACAGCCAAGGCCTGTTTGATGGGTCAAGCCTCCTTTGAGGGAGTGGATTTCAGAGCTCTTAATTTGTTTAACCTGGGAAAGATCTGGATCAGTGAGGGGAGAATGAAGATGAAGCACACGGTGGTCTGGCTGACGACCAAGGACACCTTGCTGAGAGGAATGTAGAGCATATGTCTTCTCGAATGGCCTTTGATTTACATGGTCGGTAGACAATCCTTTCTAGGCCCAGCCCATGTTGAAGTTGACTTATGAGCTCCGGGTGCAGATTCTCTGTGCTGAGCTGTCCCTTGGGATCTGGTCTGGGCTGATCCAGTTGTAAGAGGACTTGGTGATGGCTACCACTGTCATGGCTGCATCACTGACTCTTTTCCTACCAAGAAAGTGGTGAGTTTGCTTCCTCTTCTAGAGCCCAGGCAGGTCTGTGATGGCTCTCACAACAGGCTAGTGGAAGAGAGATGTTTGGTCAGTTCTGGACCAGGACACTGAGACAATTGTAATGTCCATCCTGGGCTATTAGAGGACTGGGCTTCTCCGTAAGTAATCCACCTACCCCTTTGAAGACTCCACATGGAAAGGCCCTGAGATCATGTCAGAAGGGAGAAGGGTCTTACCTAGCTAGTCTTCAGATAGTCCTTGAAGGCACCAGACCTGTGAGTGAACCAGGCTCCAGATGAACACCACCTAGTGACCCGTCAACCGTATAAATGGAAGAATCACTGGTTGAGTTCAGCTCAAGACCCCAGCCCATGAAACTGAGGACAGTCACTGTTCCAGGCCACTGTATTTTGGACGGTTAATTTTATGCAGCAACAAATAATTGGAGGAAGCATGGTGTCATCTAGAAAGTATGCAAGGTGTTGAAACTTTCTTGGGGCACATTCGTGGTGATTTATCATAAAGAAATAAACCCAAAAGGGACAGTCTTCTCAATATTTCACCTTTCTTCAGAAAAGCTCACAGATGCTCAGATCCAGCCAGATTAGTGCCCTGGTCACACATGTCTGCCTAAGTCCCCGAGCTTCTTGCCAAACCTCAGACCTGCAAATAGATGTTGAATGGTTAGGTTCGAGCTGCCCAAATAATGTAGGAAAGTCTCGCTAGTGCATATAACGTACACTGGGACCTATTGTCAAACAAGTATCTCTCCTGTCTCCAAGGCCAACAGCCCTGACTTGTCAGCTGTCCTTTCTCCATTACTATGGATTAAATGGCTCCCCCATTTTCTTGTTGACAGAGAAGCAGTGGGTGATGTTGCTCCCCTGTCAAACCCAAGCCTTGTCTATGTCACAGAGCAAGTGAGGTGCATACTGTGATCTCAGGACAAGTATGATTCCAGTTTGAGGAAAAGGAAAGAGCACAGTGCAATGTGGCTTCGTAGATAAGGATACAAAATATTTTTTAGCATGTGAGAAAAGTGTACCAGCTGCTCTAGCTTGGAAGGCACTACACAGACAATAATATAAACAGTTGCAGAAGTATTTACTCATCAGGGGTGACCCTGCCTCTGGAATCGCAACCACAGAAATTAGGTTTATTGTGCTCACAGTTTGCCCTCTAAGGATAAAAGCTTATGCAATGGAAATGGAAAACGTCCTAAGTCATCTTCTTTAGGAGGCAACAAACCCTCATAGAGAAATGGTGCTAAATTGATGAGCATAGCCTGGGAATGGTGGCACATGCTGGTGATGCCAGTACTGGGGAGGCTGAGGCAGGAAGAGGTTCAAAAGTTCAAGGTCAACCTGGGTTACAAGACTGTCTCCGAAATCCCAAACCAAACCCCAAAGCCCCTAAGAGCAAAAGCAAACATTGATTAGTATAGTGAACCTTATTTAAGGATTTTTTTATTAATCTTTTCTCCACTGTTAAAAAAAAGGTGGTCTGAAACTGAATTTTCTCTCAATCCTTTTGAAAAGTTAATTATTTGGGGGTTTATGGCATATGTGTGTTTGTACGTATGTGTGGTGTATGCGTGTGAGTGTGCAGTACACACACCTATGCAAGCCAGAGGAGGCCATCTTGAGTCTTTCTCTGTTGCTGTCCACCTTAAGATAGGGTCTCAGGGCCAATGAGTTGGGTACGGGTGGAAGGAGAGAACCAGCTTCCGTCCTCTGACCTCCACATGTGTGTACCCATCCCCTAAATAAATAAGTGTTGAGAGAGAGAGTTATACACACACACACACACACACACACACACACACACACACACACACGTCCACACATGAGAAGTAGCAATTCCTTCCCCACCTGAGTTGTGTCGTACACCTTCTATGGACCCTCTTTTCAATACTCTGTCTCCTAAGCTCATGAGTTAGAAAGATGGACACTGCAGCTCAGCAATAGATGGGGAGGAGAAGTGAGAAAAACAGAAGGAACAAAGGTGGTTTTTGTTTTTGTTTTCTCCAACAAAACTTAGGGAGAATGAGGAACAATATTGCAAATTTAATTTGGTATTTAAAAACATACTTTTCTGTCTCTAGGAGGAGGGGAGGGAACACAGACAGTAATCAGAGAAGCTGGCAGGTCTTGACTTACCTTGCAATGATGGGGAAGGGGTAAGCCACTCTGAGTATTTGGAAATGCCTGCTTACCCATCCACAGGACTTACTCGGAGAGTCACAAATATCACACTTGCCCAGTGTCCTTAGACTCGCTCCAGAATGAAAGCTTCCATGTTGTAACAGAAAATGAGAGAATTTCCACACATTCATTAACTGTAATAAAGAATAACAACCAGGTCTGATGGCGCATGCCTGTAACCCAGCTACCGAGAGGCAGAAGCGCAAGGACTGAGGGTCTCAAGCCTGCCTGGGCTTTAGAGGGAGTTTAAGGCCAGTCGGGGAAACTCAGTAAGATATCATCTCAAATAAATAAACAAGCAAATAAACAAACACGTAAATAAATAAAATGCAGCAGAGATGGGGATGTAGCTGTGTGGTGGAGCGCTTGCCTGGCATGTTCTAAATTCAAAAACAAAAACAAAACATTTCATTACAACCAGAGGGCGTGACAGGTTTCTAGTTATTAACAGATAAAAATATAGTAACTTAGTAGTAGAACATCATTACGTGAGACTGGACATGACGCTCGGGGGTTGACTGCTGGCCTCACTTGCACTAAGCCCTGGGTTTAATCCCCAGAACCATATAAACCTAGGGGTGCTGGTGCGTGCTGGTGCCCACAATTCCAACATGTGCAAAGTGTAGGCAGATGACCAAGGTCATCTTCACCTACATAGTGAATTGGAGGCCAGCCTCGGATAAAACTCTCTCTCTCTAAAAACCCCAAACACCCTGAAAACCATTACTGTGGATTTAATCTGCATCAAATATCATTGGTAAATTGTGAGTGGAACTGCCATGTGATCCAGAAATATCACTTCTAGGTATTGATTCAAAAGAAGCAAAGACATTATCTGCATTCATACGTTCATCAAAGTATTAACACAATAGCCAGGAGGTAGAAATAGCCGAAGTGCCCATCAATAATGCCTGGATAAAGGAAACATACATAGACATTCAAGGGAACACTAGTCAGCCTTAAAATGAAGACAGACCTGTCAAATGCCATAACACACATGTACCTTGGAGGGTTGAGAGTAAGCTAGTCACAGAAGGACAAATGCACACGATTTCTTTTTCACGGGGTATTCAAAGTAGTCAGACTCAGACAAAAAAGTAGATTGATGGCTCCTGGGGATTTGGAGAACGGGAGGACATTGAGAAGTGTCATTCAATGAACACTGAGTTTCAGTCATGAAAAGGTTCTGGAGATCTGCTGTACACCATACATGCATTTAGCAGAGCTGTATCACAAATGTCAGAGAGCTCATGAGCCATCTGTGGTGGCACACACCTGCAATCACAGCGCCTGAAAGGGGGAGGCAGGAGGATCATGTGGTTGAGACCAGCCTGGGCTTCATACTGAGTTTGGAGTCATCCTGGGCTACATAGCAGGACTCTACCTCAAGAAACACGACAAGCGAGCAAAAATCTTACGCTATGTGGTTTTGGACACAGTAACTCTCATTGGTGACCTATTTGGCCCATGTGTTATTTTTATGCTTATATTTCATAAAGTGTTATAATGGTGTGCATGTTTTCTTATAATTTCTCATTTTCCACCTTATTTTTGCCATAGAGTTTCTTAAATTTAAACTGTACTCTTGGGCTCTTAGGAAACTAGCTCTTATGGCTGGAGGTGGGGCACACACCAACTCTAGCTGCTTATGATAATTTAATGTGGTTGTAATTTTTTCAGAATTAACTGGTGGTGTGTCTGAGCCTTTGATGTGAGTGGCTTTCTAGTTGCATTTTACCATAAAAAACCATGGAAGCAAGCAGGGGCTCTTTTAGTGAGTTTCTTTCACGGTTGGTTACTCCTTCACTGTTTGTCTTTACAACTAATTTTCAGAATAACTTTGGTGCTTTAATAGTAGCACACAAGGTCAGGAGACTAACCTGAAGACAGCAGCTTGTAAGAGAGTATCAGGACCCTTAAAGTTATTTCAGGTCTTAAAAATAGAAATTTTCAACTGACTTGATTTCTTTGGGGTTTTTTAGTAGTTCATGTTTAATGAATGTCCTTCCTCTCCATAGCAGAAAAACAGCTATACTTTGGAATATTAAGAAGACTTTTGCTAGGCCTGTAGCTATATCAACCTGGGAGGCTGAGGGAGGAAGATCTCAAGTACAAGATCTACCTGGTCTACACAGTGAGTTCAAGTTGCCTGGGCAGCTTAGTGAGACCCTGTCTCAAATTAAAAAGTATGAATTAGGAACTGGAAAGATGCATGGTCAGTAAAGTGCTTCCTGCTCAAGCTTGGGGAACTGGGTTTTGATCTTTGCTACCCACATAAAGTTGGACACCATGGTTTGCACCTATAATCCTGTGCTGGAGAGGAGGTGAGAGTGGGATCCCTGGGGCTTGCTGGTCATCTAACCGCTGGTGAGCTTCAGGCTCAGTGAGAGACCAGGGCTCAACAACAAGGTGGAAGACACACAACATCAACCTCTTCACACCCCTGCCATGTACATGCACGTCCACGTGTACGTGAATGCATACACACACAAAATAAGTTGGAGAACAATGAATGAGGATGACTGGTGTCAGCCTCTGTTCTACACACACACACACACACACACACACACACACACATACACATACATATGTGCAAACACACACATGTACATACACACCAAAAAAAAAAAAAGCAAAACTGTCTGGGAATATAGCTCAGTGGAGGTGCTTTCCTGGCAGTCAGAAAGCCCTGGTTAAATCCCTATTACAGAGAGAAACAAAGAAGAAAAGGGAAGGAAGAAGTTAGGGAGGAAACGGGGGAGGGAGGAAGGGGGGAGGGAGGGAGGTCAGACTTTTGACAGTTCTTCTATACTCAGCAGCTTAATTTCATTTCTGTTGCTGTGACAAAGTACCCTGACTTGAAGTAACTTAGGGGAGCGAAGGGCTTGTTTGACTTGTAAGTCCAAGTTACAGTCTACCATTGTGGGGGAATTCAAGGTAGGAAGTCACATTCACAGTCAAGAACAGAGAATGCTCCCATGCTGCCTGCTTGCTGTGTATAGCTTTCTCCTGTCCTACATTGTTCAGGCCTTCCTGCTTGGGGAATGGTTCCACCCATGATGGACCTTCCTATATCAGTTAACAAGCAAAACAATCCCCCAAAGACAATTACTCAACTGAGGCTTCCTTCCCATGTGATTCAAAGTTATGAAAAGTTGAGGGTAAACACCCAGTGACTGAGAACTTTGAGTGCCAGGAGCTTCTGGCTCAGGTTTTGTAGGTTTTTCTTTTTCTTTAAGAGTAGATTTTACCACCCTCTTCTAAATATTCTCTAGATCAAGAGTTCTTAATGGGACAGCACCGAGGAAGGCTGGAATGAAGCTCAGTGTTCTGTGAAGGTCTTCACAAATCACTGCATGCAGACACAGGGCTGATCCCATGTCTCTTTCAAATGTCATGGTGTGAGATTGGGCCTTACTTGAAAATATGTTAGTATTGGAATCTATTCTAGGACCCAGAAAAATCTAGGGCATCTCATGGCAGTTACTGTGACCCTGCTTCTTTATTTGTCACCATGGGCTGCCACAACAAAGGACCACAGACAGAGTTGGAGTGGGGTTTATACCACAGGAATTTATTTCCTACAGTTCTGGAGGGGGACAGTCTGCAGTCAAAAGATCAGAAGGGGCAGGTGATTGCATGCTGCTGAGAGCTCTCTCTGGGTCACAACCATCTTCTTGCTATGACCTCACATGGCCTCTCCTCCATATGGGCACTTGGAGAGAGATCTTGAATCCCTTTCTTCTTAGGGCCCTAGTCCCATCCTGGGGATCCACCCTCATGACCTCATTTAACCCCAATTACTTCTCAAAGGCCCCACCTTGAAACACCACACTGGGGATTAAGACTTCTGCATCTGAGTTTTGAGGAGACACCCTTCAGTACCCTTCAGTCCAGAACAGCTTTTCTTAGATACCTCTACTGTGGAAGAAAATCCAAGCTTTGATATTTCTGGAACACTTTCAGGAAAATTGCTGCTTGTTAGAATCTTGGCTTAAATATCTAAAGTGATTCTTATCAGTGATTTCTTGAGAATGTCAATATTTATCTAGATAATAATTGCATGTCATAAAAGATTAAATCTGCTTGATCCCTTAGATGTAAAAGTTACCCTGAGGTACAAAGCAACTGCTAGTGATTATCATGTTTTTGGAAATAGATCTTGCTGTGTAGCAAAGATTAGCCTGGAAACCAGGATCCTGTCAACCTCTGCCTCCCAAATACTGAGATTACAGCTGTACACCACTGCTCCCAGTTTCTGTTATCATTTTTATTGGTATGTCATTACTATAAGCACACGTTCTTATTAGCATTCAAAATTCCTTTTAACTTGTGGGGTCTACTTGGTGTAGAAGGACCTCTAATCTAGATGGCTCAGAGTCTAGTCTAGATGCCTGGGTATTTAGTAGTCTGGGAGCTCAGGACATAGATTCTGGCTCTGGAGCTCGTACATCAAAACTGTCAGTCTTTCTACATTTAAGAAGTCCCTTCCTTCTTGTGGTGGTTTAAAAAAGAACAGTTCTGGTAGATTCATATATTTGAATATGTAGTCATCAGGTAGTGGTACTACTTGAGAAGGATTAGGAGGTGTAGCCTTGTTGGAGTGTGTCACTGGGAGTTGGATTTGAGGTTTTGAAAGCCCACACCAGGCCAAACATGTGTCCTCCCCCCTCTCTCTCTGCCTGTGGATCATGATGTAGGTCTCAATTACTTCTCTAGAACCATCCATGCCTGCCATGCCTGCTGCCATGATGATAATGGACTAAGCCTCTGAAACTGTAAGCAAGCCTCCAATTAAATGCTTTTTTACAAGTTGCTTTGGTCATAGTGTTTTTTCACTGTAATAGAACAGTGACCAAGATACCTTTGTACCTTTGTCTGGAACATCGCTCTTGTTCTCTCCGTGTATATGAGGGACTAAGTTCATGTGTGTGAAAGGATGTTGATTGAAGGACTCACTATCCAACACCAACTGACTTAGGAAAAGGAGGGATGTATTGATTTGCTGCTATGATTTGAATGTAAAATGCATTCCATAGACTCATGCATTTTAACACTTTGGTCTCCAGCTGGTGTCCACTGATTTGATGGTTGTGGACCCTTTAGGAGGTAGAGTCTTGGTAAAGAGTAAGTCGGTCACTGAAGGCAGGTCTTGAGGTTTAACAGTCTGGGCCTCCTTCCCATCTGGTCTCTGCTTCTTATTCCATGGAGATGTAAAGAAGCCAAGAGTCCCAGCTGTCCACCCGCACTGCCATGGAGCTGCCATGCCTTCCCCACCGGCATGGACTGCACTCTCAAATTGTGGTCCAAAAGAAACCTTTTGCTCCCTTAAATGGCTTCTTTCTGGTGTTTTACCACAGTGATGAGTAAAGGAACTATACAGTAAGCTGGCACCAAGAAGTGGAGTCACTGGCTGGGTGGTGGTGGTGGTGGCGGCGGCGGCGGCGGCGGCGGCGGCGGCGGCGGCGGCGCACGCCTTTAATCTCAGCACTCAGGAGGCAGAGCCAGGTGGATCTCTGTGAGTTCAAGGCCAGCCTGGTCTACAGAGTGAGATCTAGGACAGGCACCAAAACTACACAGACAAACCCTGTCTCGAAAACCAAAAAAAAAAAAAAGAAAGAAAGAAAGAAAGAAAGAAAGAAAGAAAGAAAGAAAGAAAAAGGAGTGGAGTCACTGTTGTGAGAGGCCTGACTATGTGGTTCTTAGGTTTTTGGAACTGGTTTTCAGGAGGAATGTGGAAGAGTCTGGAGCTGTGGGCCGTGGAAGCTCTAGAATGACATATATGGAGCTGATGGGCCATTCTGGTGCGAGCTCAGAAAACCAGGATGCCAACAGAACAGTAAGTACAAACAGTAGGGTGCTGAATCGATTCCCCGATGGCTAAGAAATACAGACAGTAAAGACTATGCTCATGAGATTTCAGATGGGGACAAGGACTCTACTGGAAACTGGGCTAGAGGCCATGTATTTTATATGTTGGCAAAGAATCTGTGTTTTTCCAGTGTCCTAAAAACTTGAATAAGGCTGAATTTAGAAAGCAATGGACTCAATTTTTTTAGTCAAGGAACTTCCATGATAGCATCATGTCTAGGCTGTGGTGTACTTGTTGCTTCCTGTGTTTACACTTACAGTGAGAACAGGGCCACAAGGATCTTGAAAGAGATGAGTTTGGGCAGCTGTAATTGTCAAAGAAATTGGTGCCATTAAGGAGAAACATGTGTATTTACACTGGGACAGTAGGAAAGGTGCAAGGAAGGTATGACTCTACCCATCTGGAGCTCCAGGGCACAGCAATGCAAATTCATTGAAAATGAGAGTGGCTAAAAAGATAGAGCCTTCAGAGTGTTCCTCTAGGAAATGGCTTCCAGGCATGTACTTTCTAAGGTTTGGACAGGACAGCAAGCAGCCTCTGCAGCTATAATCCAGTCTACATCTCCAGCTGGCAGCAGAACCACGGCATTGTGGTTTGTGTAGTGCTGTTGGTCTGCAGGGTACAAGGGTGTATGGGCCATGGAAGCTAGCACCTAGGTTTCAGAAAACTGCTAAGGACCAGGCCGTGGGTAGAAAGGTGAGACCACCTGCATGGAGCTCCTGAGTAGGTGAAGTCTAGGTTCTGATGGAGACCCCAGGATACTGGAGATGCCAGAACCAGGGAGTGTTTTGCCAAGGAATGTTGCAGGCACCAAGTAGAACCCAAGAGAATGGCCATATGCTCAGCAGGTAACAGAATGGAAAAGTGTGACTACCCAGGCCGAATGGAGCCCAGATGATGCTACCACAAGCCCCAGATATTAGACAGGGACCTGTAAGACTTGTGTTTGCCCTGCTGGGTGTTGGACTGACTTTAGTCAGATCTTCCCTTTCTGTCCCCCTGTTACTCTCTTTTAGAATAGGAATGTTTTCTTCATGCCATTGTATATTAGAAACAGGAAGTTTGTATTTCGATTTGTCACAGTTAAGTCTTAGGGTAGACGTTGGCATTTTGAACAGCATGGAAACAGTTAAGAATATGGGGGCTTTTGCAATTGGATGGAATGTATTTTGTACTGAGACGGCCTTGAGCCTGTCGGGGCCAGGGGTAGACTGTTATGATTTGAATGTAAAATCATATGAGTCCCCTGTAGCATGAATCTTAAAAGGTTCTTATTAATAAAATCAAACCTGAGGCCAGTTATTGGGGTGAACACTGGAAGGTCAGAGAGACAGAATAAGCCACAGCTAACCTCACCTCGCTGAATCCTCAGCTGGTCTTGTTTCCTCAGACTGGAGGCCTCTGAGTCCTCATCCAGGATGGGCCTCAGCTGAACTGCTGCTAGAAGCCTGAATGCTTAACCAGGCCAAAGGCTTCTCCAGGCCAAAGGCTTCTCCAGGCCAAATGCTGCTAGTTTCTGGTCCTCACGCCTTATATACCTTTCTGCTTTCTACCACCACTCCCTGGGATTAAAGGCTGGCTTTCTGGGATTAAAGGCTGTGTCACTATGCTTGGCTGTTTCTAATGTGGCCTTGAACTCACAGAGATCCAGAGGGATTTCTGTCTCTGGAATGCTAGGATTAAAGGCGTATGCTACTACTGCCTAACCTCTGTTTAATATTGTGGCTGTTCTGTCCCTGACCCCAGATAAGTTTATTAAGGTATTTGGAACACAATACCACCACAGTCCCCCACAGGCTCATGTATCTGAACACTTGCTTCACAGCTCGTGCTACACTGTGGGAAGTTGTGGGAACTTCAGGAAGTAGCACTTCCCTGGAGGAAGTGGGTCACTAGGGGGTAGGCCTTGCATTTTTTAATATATATAATCTTATATCTTTATTTATTATATGACTGTCTTGCTTGCATGTGTGTCTATTCACCACATGTGTGCCTGGTCCCTGTGGAGGTGAGAAGAGGGCACCAGATGCCCTGGAACAGGTGGTTGTGAGCCACAGTATGGGTGCTGGGAATCAAACCTGGGTCCTCTACAAGAGTAACTAGCTGGTGCTCTTAACCTCTGAGCCATCTCTCCAGCACCTCAGGCTTTGAGGCTTTGTATCTTGTACTCACTACCTGTCCACTTTGTTTACTGATCTACCAAGACGTGAAAAAGTGTGGGTTCCCAGGCTGTATGCTTCTGCCACTGAGCTGTCTGACGCCATGACTTCCCTACAGTGATGGTCTCTATCTTCACATCATGGAACAAAAATGATCCCCTTCTCCCATAATGTGCTCCTGCCTTGTTTTCTGAAATAAGGTCTCATGTAGCCCAGGTTGGCCTCAGGTCTTGCTATGTAAGAGTAGCCTTGAACTACTAACCCTCCTGCCTCCACCTCATTACTGCTGGGGATACAGATATATGCCAGCAAGTCTGCTCTTGTTTGTTTCTTGAGACAGGATCTCTTTAGCTCTGGCTGGTCTGCCTCTGGTAGAATTACAGACACACTACCAAGCCTTGCCTTAAGTTGCCTGCCTACCCCAGTTCCAGGTTTTTTTTGTTGTTGTTTTTAAATCACAGTAATGAGAAAAGTAACTAATAGACTCTCCTAAGCAAGCGTCCTCTTGGGTCCGGTGAGGCTGAGCAATCATATGATTAAGCAAAATCAATTTATCCCTCCCAAGGAGACAGCAAAGATAAGCAGATGCTTAGAGGAGGGCAAGCCAGCCCCTCAAGGCTCCGGGAAGCTTCCAGGGTGGATAGAATCTCCCCTACGCTGCCCTGTGGCTAAATGACACCCAGACTGCTCACTCTGGGTTTTATGCAGCAGGTGAAACCGGGACCTTTGAGAACAAGTTCTGAAGGGCTCTTGGTGCTAGGAAGGGCAGGCAGGGGTGTAGTCTGGGCTGTCCCAGACAGTCCCCTTCATTCCCAGCAGCTGCATTCTCTGTACATTTCAGTTGTTCTGAGAACTACACGCAAGTGAGGGAGATCTGGGCAAAGCTGGACCATCTGGGGACCCATTGTCTTGTAAACAGAAAGAACAGGGATGCCCAGAACTAAGAGGGAATGCTCCTTCTACCCCTCCCCTCTTCTTCCTGCCCTCCCCTCCCTCTTCCTTTCTCTCAAATTATCCTCCATAGGACCAGAAAGGAAAGGAATTCTAGTTTCTTGGCCGAACAAAATAGGGCAATTGTTCTGATTGGCTTGCCTTACCTGCTGGGCCATATGATGAGCCTAGCTATGGTAAGAACTTTGTGAGGGACACCACTCAGCTCACACATAGACCACCTGTTGGAGTGAGGTAGTTTACCACAAGAGGCAGAGAGGGCAGAGACACACCCACCTAGCCCTGCTGGCTGGGCAGCCTTGTCCTTCTCCATCTAGCTTCTAGTCCAGTAGGAGAGCTTCTCCTTGCAGCCGACCTCGCACAGCTGTACGGGTAGACCCACCTCAACTCTCTACCCACCTTCCTACACATCTCAGTGAGCCAGGGTAGAAGAAGCATCCCAGGGCTCAGGGATGAGCAGGTGTAGGTGGCCTTTGCTAGCCAAGCTCTCCAGAGTACTTCCAACACGGGTTTTGGTACTACTGCCTTCACATGTCCAGTTTCAGAGCTTGTTATGACACACTCCTGGTCGACTTGCCAAAACGTTATTCTACCTTGCCTACCGGTAGGACTTGTAGCGCTGCATAGCTTTACTGCTGAATGTCTAGCAGAGAGAAAGATTGACAGTCTTCTCCTAATTCCACAGTTATAAGTCCTACTTAAAACAGAAGGCTGTTCACCTTGGATTTCAAATTATTTCCCCATGGGTCTGTAGGGATTAGCACACAGATCCATTACTCAGCCATACTTGATGACTGGTCCCTTGGATTCTAAAAATGGCTTGCCAATACAGAGTTTTCTGGCTATAGGACCAAGTTCATAAATGAGAACCATGCTTCCTCATCTCTGACTGGGAAAAACATTTTGGGTTTCTTCCTCCTCTCCATTATGTGGGTTATTTTAGTTTGGGCATCCATGGTGAGTTTGACAATTCTTTGAAGATAATGGTTTATCTTAAATTAACGTCAACTTTTCATTCTACTCAGTTATATCTGTTTACTATATAAGCAATGTTTTAGATTACTTTATATTGAGGAAAAATAGATTTTCTGAAAAGATACATCATATTTATCTTATTTTCCAATTTTTTTTGTAGTTTTGAGTAATTCTTGGCAATGGGTTTGAGAGCACAGTCACACGGAATTACAGTCTTCACTACCCTTCCCCCAGTCTCCGGTCTCCAGGAGCAACTTTGAGAACTCAGGCTTTATAAACTTGAATATCTGGAACATACAGCTTTCTCTAGACTATGGAGTGTTGTGAATGGAAAAGAACTTTCCAGACAAGCTCAACAGTCCAAGTTCATCATAGCAACCTTTGGCCTATACAACATGCATGCCTTCTTTTGACAACTCCCTGACTTGGGACACTCACGTCATGTACTTGCTGGCCTCACGAACGCCATTGAGTCACCCGGCTGAATGCAGCACCACCATCCTGGGCAGCTTTGACTGCAACTCTACAAAGCAGGGGGTGGAGAGGCTACTTTGGGTGTGTACATGAGTCAGGACGTCCCTAAGCCTCTGGATGGGGTGGATGTTTTTCTGCCCAGTGTCCATTCGCTCGGCTCTGATAACCGCACCCAGTACACCTCTGGGACCTAACGCTAATGCACATTCATCCTTCTCCTTCAGGTGGCTTTCAGTCCTTTGAGGTATGAGGCATATGGCTCAGGTCTAGGCGGCCAGGATGTTCCTATTCCCTGATCAGGGACTAATTGCCATGTAATCACAGCAAATAAAATGAAACGCTGCTCAGCTTAAAGCCTAGAGCATACACTACCTAACCCTTCTGCATAGATTTTTTGCCCCAGGAAGAAACTTTGAAAATAAAGCCAAAACAGACTAGGTTGTGGCTAATAGGCTGTGTGAGGAACAGAAACTGTCCTGATGACATTGGTGAGTGTTTCTATAAACTGTACTCAAAACTAATACCACCCTGAGTTTCTCATTTATCTTAGTTAATCTCCCTCCCTCTTTTCCTCTTCCCCTTTCTCTCCATCTTCCTCTCCCTCCTTCCTTTCTCATTTCTTAGATGAGTGGAGTTTTGTTCTTTGGAATGAAATCGTTTCCAATTAGATGTCCTGTGCAAGCAGAGATTGTTTCCATGGGCCATGAAAGAAAACTGACAGCGGAGAGGCTGCCACAGTCATCCATATGGCTAGCCAGGAAGTAGGTCCTGTAGTCCTCACTGAGCACATTATGATGTGCTTCATATCGGTGAGCACCACAGGCTCTTTCCCGTTGTTGCCTTTCTCTGCTGATGGCTTTATGGTGAGGATCCTGTTTGCTTCCACCTCTGTACACCAAGTATATCAGCAGTTGCTAATTAGATTTGGGTCTTTTGGAAAAGCGGTTGAGTGTATTCTAAGTATATATAGGTACTTTGCAAGATGTGGGAGGAGGTGGGGCAGGCAGGGAGGGGGCTTAGACCTTCCCTGGGCAGACATTCGGGCTGCCTCCTTATTCAGTGTTAGTGAGCATGGCTCTCACAGGTAGCCACGCCCCCCAAGTGGTATTGGTGAACCAGTGAGGGCAGCTGTGTCTTCTTTCTTCCCTGTTCTTAATTATCTGAATGCTTTAAAAAAATGATGCCACTAAAAGTGAAAAGTAATGACATTTTGCCATGAAAGTTTACTGTTGTGGGATATTTTGTTTGTGTTCTGATAAATAAAGCTTGCCTGGAGATCAGAGGGCAGAGCTAGACACTAGTTAACCATATAGGCCGGGCAGTGGTGGCTCACACCTTTTATCCCAGCACCTGGGAGGCTCATCCCTTTGATCCTAGCAGCTGGCAGGCTCAAGCCTTTAATCCCAGAACTTGAGAGGAGGAAGCAGGAAGATCAGGAGTTCAAGGCCACCCTAGGCTACACAAGATTGAACCAGTCTAAAAGAGAAAGAAAGCTGGGCAGTGGTGGCTCACACCTTTAATCCCAGCACTAGGGAGATGGAGACAGGAATGTAAGGCAGTTGGAGAGAGGATCTCAGCCTTTTCAATCTGAGGATTCTTAGAGACAGAATCTGCCCAGTTCAGTCTGAGCATTCATAGAGGTAAGAAGTGACTTCTTGCGGCTGCTCCTTTGCTTCTCTGATTTTTCAGCTTTCACCCTCGATATCTGACTCTGGGTTTTTATTGATAAGTCTAATTAGGATCACACCTCAATTTACTCTTAATAAAAACAAACAGACAAATGAACTCTTGTCATTTGTGCATGCTGGTGCATACCTGTAATCCCAGCATTCAGGAGACTGATGTAAGAGGGCTGCAAGTTCCAGGCTAACCTGGGCTAGGAGCTAAGCATCTCTTGGAATCTTCTATGGAATTAAATAACTCCCTTTTATTTTATGTATTTATGGCTTTTTGAGACAGGGTTCCTCTGTTTCCAGTGTAGCCCTGGCTGGCCTGGAACTGGCTATGTAGACCAGGTCGGCCTTGAACTCAGAGATCTGCCTTCCTTTGCTTCCTGAGTGCTGGGATTAAAGGCATGCGCCACCACCACTCTTAGAGAGTGGGAGGGAGCAGAGGTCTCTTCAATCCAAGACATTGTTTGAAACCTTTGCCCTGTACACTCCAATTAGACATCCGCCTCACTGTTCTAAGTCCCGATGATAATCTTGTTCACGGTTCTGTCAAAATAAATAGTTAATATATCCCAGGAGGGAAGAGCCAAACTTCAGACTTGCTTTTGTGCTCTGGTCCTACCTTGAAAAATATTGATCATGGCTTGCAGAACTTTCTGGAAGGTCTGCATTTAAGATGATGCCCTTTGTTACAGTAACTGGGACAGTTTCATCTAGGACAACAGCAGATTCAGAGCTAGTTTTGTTCCTGAGCTCTGAACTCTACTGGAAACTGGAAACATTCACACGGACTTCAAGTTACTTTCTAGATTTACAAAAGTATTTTAGGATGTCATACCATCTTCCAAGATGCTAGTCATCTGCCAATAAATACAAACTTTGGCTTCGTAGTACACCCTAGGCATTCTCTTATGGTCTGCGGTTTATGTCCCAGGTTTTGGAAAGTACTGTCCCAATTCTGCCATGTCAACAACTGTTTAGCAACAGATACAAAGCCAATCTTTCAGCAGCAGGGAATCATGCATGCTTACCAAGAGGAGCTACAGCACATGACTGGGTTAGGAGCACCACCAAAAACTCTCCAAAGCACAAGGTTTCAGGAAACAGGACAGGATTTAAGTGGGAGCTGGTGCTGGATTTCCCACTGACGAACCCATGTCATCGGTCTTTGCTAATAACTGGAAGGCTATTTCCAAAGGCTTGATCATGGAGCAACCAATTCCAGCCACTGCATCTTGTTTTACCCACTGACCCCAGTTCTCTGCTCTTTCTTTATTACTCTCTCACCTTGCTCTCATGCTAGGAAGATGGGATAAAGGGATGTGCTAGGGATGGGACCAGAACACCTGCTGGGAAAGATTTCTGCTTCTCTTGGTACCAGGGCATATGCATGTGGTAGGACTCAACAAATAATTAGTCAATAAACAGGCATATTTACTAACATATCTTTCTTTCTTTCTTTTTTTTTTTTTTGGTTTCTCTGTGTAGCTTTGCGCCTTTCCTGGAACTTGCTTTGGAGACCAGGCTGGCCTCGAACTCACAGAGATCCACCTGCCTCTGCCACCTGAGTGCTGGG
>CABHPR010122852.1:28754-42618 GCA_902168415.1 Peromyscus melanophrys
TTTTTTTTTTTGGTTTCTCTGTGTAGCTTTGCGCCTTTCCTGGAACTTGCTTTGGAGACCAGGCTGGCCTCGAACTCACAGAGATCCACCTGCCTCTGCCTCCTGAGTGCTGGGATTAAAGGCGTGCGCCACCACCGCCCGGCGCCATATCTTTCTTTTAATGTATGTGTGTGTACCTTTGTACGTGTGTATACAGGTGAGTGTGCATATATGTGCACGCAGAGGTCAGAGGTCAACCTTGGGTGTTGTTTCTCAAGTGTCATCTATGTTGTTTTTGAGACTAGAGCTCTTCTTTAGCCTGGATCTTGATGAATAGACTGAGCTGGCTGGCCAGTGAGCTCCGGGGTCCACCCATCTCTACTTCCCCACTACTGAGATTTCAGGCATGTGCACAGCCATCCCCAGCCTTTTTATGTCAGTTTCGGGATCAAACTCGGGTCTTGTGCTTCAAGCACTTTACTGACTGAGTCATTTCCTAGGCCTATTTACATATTTTTCATACACATTGATAACATTCTGGGACATCTAGTGCATGAAATGAATCTCACCTCTTTAAACTTGGAGCACTGCTTAGAATAGAAGTTATGTGGCATGCTGGATTATATTGCCCATCCCTTCCTCCTTCCTTATCCCTTCTGCCCAAGGCTACTGGAAGGTCAGGGCCCTCAAAAGCTCTGCATCTCACAGCTCCTTGCCTGACTTATATTTTCTAGAAAACAATTATATTTGACTGTATAAGCATTCAGTTTTAATTTTGGAAATAAGAAATACAAAGTCAGATACAAAATAGGACAAAGCTCATCTGCTTTATGAGCACAGCAATTGAATAGTTGTTGACAAGAGACTTTAGACCAGGATTCTTCATCACAATAAACATCTTTTGCACGGATGGCCAATTTTTGCAGTTATTTCATTCATCTGATAATTTCCCAGACTGTCTCCATTTGCCTTGTGTTAGACTTATTTTGTATCTTCATTTTTTTTTCCTGACATGGCTTTGCTGAAGCTGTTTCTAGATTTTCCTATTATGAGCTTCACATTCAGAGCATGGGCTGGAAGTGAAGTGATGGCTATACTTCCCAACTGTCTTTAAGAGCTCACCTATGGCCAGGCGGTGGTGGTGCACACCTTTAATCCCAGCACTCGGGAGGCAGAGCCAGGCGGATCTCCGTGAGTTCGAGGCCAGCCTGGGCTACAGAGTGAGTTCCAGAAAAGGCATAAAACTACACAGAGAAACCCTGTCTGGAAAAACCAAAAAGAAAAAAAAAAAAAAGAAGAAGAAAGAAAGAAGGAAAAAGAAAGAGCTCACCTATGACCTCAGCTACAGACAAGTTCTCATGACTACATACCCCCAAATGGATGGATTTCTGTGTAGGATATGGTACATAGGTGATAGAAATCTACCTACACTAGAACAGAAGTCTTCATTTCCAACTTGGCAATTAATTGATTTAATTATTGGGCTTAGGATAATGCCCTGTGATCTTGAGGAAGGCCCACCAATATTTTGTCAACATGGTGCTTTGCTGGGAGGGCTCATCCCACACAGAAGACACAGAACATCTCTGGGCCGATCTCAGGTACCTGCTTAACCGTGCAGTTAAGTCAACAACCAAAGTTCCTCCCATATCTCTAATACCTCACCCCCCTCCATAAGCAAAAAGAATGAGGACTTACATTCAAGAGAGCAAGGAGTTGAAAGCAAACTTAACAGTTCCTTTGTGGAGAATGCCTGGGACAGACAGAATCATGTCCACTTTCTACACGAAGCAGCTAAGCCAGCAAAATGGGATCTGGGCTTCAGATTGGTCAAACGCTTGATTCAGACCCAGAAAGACTCCAGAAACTTCTCCAGAAAGGGACTACATGTGCCTATTGTTTTCAAAGTTTGAGGGTGTCTCTAGGTTTTTTTATCCTATGCTTCTAAATAGAGAGCAGCGGGTAACAGAGGTCTCTTGCAGAGGGGCTCGAAGTAGATATGTGAGTTTACCGAGTGCTTTCTCAGGACCAGTTCCCATTTATGTAGAACTTACATTAAAAGTCTTGATATTTCTAGCCTGGACAAGTTTCAAGGGGCGGGGTGTTATCACTCATGACATATCTTTTTATTTCTCTGTAGGCACTGTAATATAAAGCTTCCATCAACCATATGAGTTGTGTTACATGGGAGAGGGAAGGGATCTTGGCTTTAGTAGGATAAAAACTTTCCAAAACTAATAAAAACTTAAGGGACCAAATGCTTATTATATGTGATAATCAAAGCAAAGTATTGCTTTAGAATGTTGTTTTCATGGGCCTTGGAACTGCATATTTATAAACATAACACTCTCATGGGTAGAAGAAAATTCCAGTTGAGGTTAGTTTTGGAGAAAATGGTAGTTCTTCGTCTCTTATAAAATGCAGAGGATGGATCACATTTCCAGTGTCTCTGTGACTGCATCAAGTTAAGGAGGGTACTAGTCCTAGCTGTGGCTAGATAGAGGTTCATGTAGAGAACAGGTAGTAGGCATGTACACAACTCTTTTTGAAAAGGTTTAACCTACTGAATGTGCTTTATGTGCAACACTGTCAACTGCTGAAGGAATAAACCACAACAACAGACAAACATGCGTTTGTTTCCTCTCCGAGTAGAGATCAAATGAGCCACATGCACATCAGGGACAGCCAGGAAGCCCTGTCAGTCACGTTAGCATCACACACCGTGACGGTTGTCTTAGTCCATTTCTTTGTTGCTGTAATAAAATCCCTGAGGCTGAGTATTTTATAAAGAAGTTTCTCACAGTTAGGTCCAAGAGCATGGTGCTGTCATTTGGGCAGCCCTAACGAAGGCCTTCTGGTTGTGTCACATCATGGTAGATAGCATCGTGATGGGGACACATGCAGGAAGGAGAGGTCACATGGTGAGACAGGAAGAGAGAGCAAATTCATTTTAGACCACCCCGATTTGCTGGTACTCGTCAAATCTTACCACAGTCAACATTAGTTCATCCATGAGGTGGTACCCATGATGTAATTGCCACCTAATAGGCTCTACCTTGTAAAGGTTCCATGACCTCCCTATTGGTGAAATTATTAAGGCCACTCCACATAGCTAAAAGGGAGGTTTATTTTGTCGGGTAACTTACAAGTGAAGGGATAGGTAACAGAATCTGGGAAAGGTGTAGCGCAGCCTGGAGGTGTTCTCTGGAGAACTCTGCTCGGTCTACCTTCAGCGTCCAGGGTCCAGGAACCAAGAGAGCCGGCCCATCCGGATCTCAGGTCTTCAGGGTCCTCTCTCGGCCCCACCTTGTAGGCGTGACAGTTACCGAAGCCTCAATGGGGGTTGGAACTTCCAGTTCAAAGCTGGAATGGCTACCCACTACACCTCCCTACTCCAGCACTGTGGGCATCAAACTTTCAGGAGGTGAAATGTTGGGATACACCCACAGCAATGGTCAACAAGGCAGTGTGCAGAGAGGCTCTGTCAGCACTGGCCATATCTTAGTAGCTTCATCTTGAAGCTGTGTTACCACACATGACACCTAAGTATTTTCTATGAGAAGATTTCAGCCATCACCTCTGCAGGGATTGCTTCAACATATGCTTCTAACTGCAGGTGCCATGTTTTAGGATAATACCTTCCACAAGAGAGTGGTGGTGGAGGTGGGTGTTTCCAACAGACAGACAGACAGACAGAAGCTAGAAGTGCTCTAAAGGCTAAGAAAGGAAGGCTGAGGCCAAATGAAGGGAAATAGGCATTCATCACAAATAAAGGTGTAGGTGGGGATATTCAGAAGAAGAGAAAGGGATGAGATGCCCCCTGAAGAGTTAACAGTCATGTTCTATGAAAAAAAGGGGGAGGGGTTACTTCTCTGGTCCTGGAGGATGCCATACTAGCTTGTAATTGATGACAAGCAGAACCACCCCGTCCTTCTTTCCTTTCCCTTCCTTCTCCGTTCCTGTTCCCGAGAGAGCAGGGGAGGAATGTGGGAGCACTGTGGGAACCCAGTGAGGTTCTTCCTTAGATTCTCCTTGCCCAGCGCTGACTTCAGCTACAGCAAGCAGCTCATAATGGAGCGTAGAGTCTCATGAGGCACTGGACACCTTCATGACTAAAACAGGTCCAGTCCGCAGCATGATATGACCACAAGGATACGTTCTCATCCCTCCCTTTATCTCTTCCTAAAATCATTACTGCGTTCCTAATATCTAGCACAGTGCTAGCGCCTAGCAAGTGACTGACAGATGTATTTCAATGAACAAATCTCTGTGCCATCATCAGGAAACATCAGTGCAGGATCATGAGAGGCAGGTGTACTGGTTACTTCTCTCGTTGCTGTGATCAAACATCTGACAAGAAGAAACTTGAGGAGAAAGTTTTATCCTGGCTCAGGCTTGGAAGGGATGCAATCTCTTATGGGGAGGAAGGCATGGTGGCAGGCAACTCCATGGTGATGAAAGCTGACAGCTGGGCCTCCTCACGTACCTTTATGTCTTGGAGGAATAGGAATCAAAGACTGGATTGGATGTGGGTAGTGCTATAAACTTAAAAATGTCTTCCCTCAGTGACCCACTGAGACTCCTCCTCCTAAAGGTTCTGCAACCTCCCTTAATAACAGGTCAGCTGGGGGCACCAAAGACATTTCACACTCAAATCATAAAAGAAAGACTAGGACACGTGTGTGTGTGTGTGTGTGTGTGTGTGTGTGTGTGTGTGTGTGTGTGTGTTTCCGGGTAGGGGATGGGGGCATGTGTGCACATGCCTGTGGAGGCCAGAGGAAGATATGGAACGTCTTGTTCTACCTCTCTCCACCTTATCCCCTTGAGACAGGATCTCCTCCTGAACCTGGAGCTCACTGTTTTTCAGCAAACCCCAGGGATTGTCCTTTGTTTCCTCCCAGCAGCACTGGGGTTACAGAGGGTGGCCACACCAGGCTCTTTATATAGGTGCTGATATCTCAACTCCGGTTCTCATGCTTGCATGAGTGTGCTCTGATCCAAGGCCTTGTCTCTAGGAGGGCACACTTTTACCCTTCTCTGGGGTGTTTTTGTTGTTGTTGTTTGTTTGTTTGTTTTTAATGATTGACACCCAGGGCTGGTACAGCTTTGTTGGGAGGGCTGCTCTTTAGGGTGCTTAGCAGCTTTTGTGCCTCTACATACCAGGTTCCAGGAGCATGTGCCACCTGACCCCCTAGACATTGCAACCCATAATGCTCCACACAGTGCCAAATATTCTGAGGACAAGGAGGAGGACCAAATTGCTACTGGTTTTTTGAGTCAGTCACTATTTTAAAGAGGCCAAGGTAGTTCTCTTTTAAAAAAAATATAATTGCATTAAAAAATATATATGTGTGTGTAATCATTTGTGTTAGTGGGTATGCCACAGCACAGGTGTGGAAGTTAGAGGACAACTTGTCCATTCTTTCCCTTCACCATGTGGGGTCCTGGGGCACTTTGACCTGCTTAGCCATCTTGCTGGCTTAAGTAGGTCTTATTCTTATCTCCATTTGCTTTTGTAGTGTAAAAACTCTACGGAGAGCAAGTATTTCTTCTGCTTAAAACAAAACAGAACAAAAAAGTAGTGTGTGTGTGTGTGTGTGTGTGTGTGTGTGTGTGTGCATGTGTCAGGTGTGGGAGGTCAAGATTCAGGACTGTCAAATGCCACAGAGAGAGAAGGTGAACCAGGAAGACATTTCTTTGCCAAGTGGCTCTGACACACTGTCAGTGACCTGTAGGCATGTTCAGGGTGTGCTGGGAAGGTGAGGTCATGTGACTGGGGGTTTAAAGGACCAAGGGAGAGATGAAGTCAAGGCCAAAGAGGTCCAGCATTGGACAAGGAGAGGGGAAAAAAATCAGAAGTAATTAGTGATGAGTCTCAAAGGTTATTAATTTTCCCAATTTTCAAACCCTGGCAGTTAGTCAATTTGTTTGCTAGGACTACAGGCTGGGATGTAAAACATGGTCATTTATTGCCTCACAGTGAGTTCTGTGTGTTAGAAGTCTGCAGTCAAGGTGTGGCATGGCTCATTTCTCAGGAGGCCTCTCTCTGTGGTACACAGATGGTGTCTTCTCTTTGTGTCCTCTTATGGACACCTTCTGGGTGTGTCTGTGTCCTAACCTCCTCTTCTTACAACTGGATTAAGGTCAACTCTAATGGCCCTGCTTTAATGTGATTGCCTCTTTGAGACAGTATCAAGAATATGTCACATTTTGAGGTCAAGACTTCCACATATGAAGAGAGGGAACACAAGTCGACCTGTGACATTAGTGACCATCTCAGGGAGGTGGTAGAGCCAGAGGTCCCTACCACCAACACCTCCGCCTCCATTGCAAGGGTCACAGCAGGTAACTCTAACCAATATGGCCACCATTGACCACGGCAGCCTCCTTCCTCTGCCCTTATGTCAACCCCACAGTGACACACACATTCCTCCCTGGGATGTGACTACTCCTTGGTCATCCTGGGCGTACCTGCCATATTGGAATCATCTCAGGACCACTCCTTGCTTACTAATCACTTGAACCTAAGATCAAACAGGGTTCAAAGTGACGGTGTCAATCCCAAGGTCTGGGTTTCAAACTGAGGCATTTACCTAAAGCGCCACAATATTGCTAGTCTTAGGTGAACTAAGGCATGCCGCAGTTAGGAACTGCAGGGGGGGGGGGGGAGGTCTCCTGGGAAGCCCTCACTCTTAGAGAGAGACATCCTGTTTACCGTGAGTCACTTGTAACAGTGTGTCAGCTAACATCTTTTGGTAACTTGCTAATGAAACGCTCTCTGTTAAGTACGTATATAGAAAGGTAAAAATAGGTGGAACCATTTCTAAATAACCCTGGCTCGAGGTAAAATGGTAAGGGAGTTATTAGTTCTTTTCAAGGCAAAATAAAGTAGTTCTTCATCCTCTCCAACCACCCTTCAACTTCATCCCAGGACAAACAAGTCACCCCACCCCCCCCCACCACACACACACACTTAAAGAAAATGAAATCGCTGTTCATGACGGGATGGCTTCAGAAAAATGCTTGGCCTCTGGAGTTCCAGCTTTAGTGGGCCTCATTCTTACAGACTCTAAACCTTGTGGTTTTTTGGTAGGAGGTAATTTCTGTGCTGGTTATGATTTGAAGGAGCTGGCCCACAGCTCAACCTTGCTTAAATTGGAACAAGATGTCACTCGTGGTCTTGCTCCCATAGTGCGCTCTTGAAAATAGATCGTCAGATGGGTGAATTGTAGGCCATTCTGGGGGACTCCTGTTAGTTTCCATGACCGGAAATGACACCACCATTCTGTCACTGCACTTCATGAACTGTGTAGAGACTGAGCTGTTATGGGTGGTTTTCTTCTTCTTTTTTTTTTTTTTTCAAGCAATGAAGGCAATGGCAAAGAATATTTCATAAAAAACAAGTGACAAATTTCACTCAAGTTCCTGACACATACAAGGAAAAAATGAGTTTTTGCTTTGAAGCTAACCAGAAACAAATGGGACCATTTCTCCAAAGGAAAAGTTGGGAGTTTAGTTATGATCCATCTCCCAGAAATCTAGGAAATTATACATACCGTCCCCTCTGTTTATAAGAATATGAATAACATGATTGTGTGCTGGGGTCAGTTATAGGTCAGAGGAGAATTTACTGCCTGAAGCAGCTACTGCATCCAGGCGGTGAAAAGCTGCCCTTAACCCCTTATCGACACCACCCAAAGGCCTGCGTTTTAAGAAAGACATTGGGAGTTCCTTCAAGTTAGGAAGTGGGTCTCCAATGTCTATAGAGACCTGCCCACAAATGCCTCTTTCGAAAATCTTTGGGAAACCTAGAAGCTGGGAATGGTAAAGACTGCCTCATCACCAGGGGGGCAGGCACGATGCCCTCACGTGAGTTACATGTGATCTTGGAATGAAGCAGTTAACTTCATTGTTCTGGGTCCTGGGGGTGAAGTGCAGTGTCCTGCCATGCTGGCTGGGGAGCTGAAAGCTGTAAGCATGCTGAGAGTTTCCCCAAGTACTGTTTGTTTTATCTCCATTTAATTTACCAACCGAGGAGTACATGCTGCCTTCCTTTTAGGGGTGAGGGGTACTTGGCCCAGAGGGGTTTTAAGCAGCTTGCACTCTCATGTAGTAAGTACAGTAAAAGGGCTCACACCCAAGCTTCACTGAGTCCAAAGAACCCCTCCCTCATGGTCGCAAGTTCATGAGTCGGTCCCCACCAGATACCGAAGATCACAATGGGAGAGCGCAGGCGGGAAATCTGGCCAGGCTGAGGGGTCCCTGGTGTCCCGTCTCAGTCACAGTTCAGGACCCCTCCCCGCCTCACTTTGCTGGGGGTTGGGGGAGGGGCGTAGCAACACTGAAGCACGTGGTGGGGCAGTCCAGAGTCAGCCTAGGGGTCCATGGAGGAAGGACGAAGCTGTGTGGAGGAGGCAAGGATGCCATTCTGATTGGCAGCCCCAGGGCGAAGCAGCTCTGGAAGGGATCTGGGAGGCTAGACTGCGCCGCCGCCGCGAAGGCCTATGGTCGCGTGGGAGGAGGGTGCGGCCCCAAGGCAGGATTGTTTACAAGCACCTCAGGCCTTTTTAAAGCACCAGCGGATGGCGCCACCTCCTTCACTTCTACTTGAAATCCTCTCTGAGTCACAGGGCCCTTCCAGCCACCTGCAGCCCCCAATCTGCTGCAGAAAATGCAGCACAGCCTGGGAGCAGAGGGTTGGGAATCCAGCTGTGGTGTGGACCAGCTGTGGGCAGATTGCTTAGGAGCTCTGCATCCTCCTTGTGGGGGTTATGATACCCATCTTATGCAATTCTTGTCCAGCCCTGTGCAGTGTTTAGAAATAATGCCTGACACCTAAGAAAGACTCGGATACTGCTAGTTTCTGAGTTCTGAAAAAATAAAGAGACTGTTGTTGCCATTTCTTCTCATATTTCTAAATACGATCCTGGTAAGGCGTGGTAATAGCAAGTCTTCCAAAGCATGCCTGCCAATGATTCTGCTTCTCTTTTACTGTAGCCCTACTACGTGTCTAGACACCGTGCTTAGTATGGAAAATTAAATAAAATAGAACCCTTCATTTCTGGGCCCTTAGAGTCCACTGAGGAGAAAGACACACAAATAAATTACATATCACTTACTAAATACTGCCTCATTGGCAAGCAGGGAGGCTTGAGAAAGCCAAGGGAAGGGTTCCTGGTAGTTCATTGGTAGAATGCTTGCCTAGCCAATTTATGGCCTTGGCTTCTGTCAACAACAATAGAAACACACACACACACACCCCACAGGAAACATTGGGGTCAGTGACATGGCTTCAGTGTGAAGGCACCTACTCAAGTCTGGTAATCAGAGCTGGTCCCTGGAACCTACATTAAGGTGGAAGGAGGGAACCAACTCCACACCTCTCTGACCCCTACACTTAGGAGCTGTTGGACGTCCACCGTGGCAAACATATCACAGACACGCACAATAAAAGAAAGAAGCTAAGATAGGAAGACAGGAAGAACACAGAGAATGGGCAGTGGGTCCAGTGTGGAATTACACGTAATTTCCAAAGGAAGATACTCAAGATGAATCTAAAAGGCCAGCAGAGTGGTGACCTTAAGCTTGCTTGCTTAACAAGCTGGGACTACATTTCCCATAATCCCCTTTGCCCCATGGATTCAGCAATGAGGAGAAGTTAAGGTGTAAGGGAACCTTTACAATTCATGTGGGAATCATGATGTGAGCTGTATTTAGAATAACGTGTAGCACCCAAGAGCAGTGGAGGGCAGTTATACTGGCAACCAGACTTGTTGTTTTGCTGTTTCTAAACTGATGCTTGCTGTTGTAGTACTTTAGACTCCCCTCAGAGGCCCAGTTTGCAGCTGCCTCAGTTCCGGCTTGGACCCCCTCCTTCGGTTTCTGACATCTGGCCATGTTTAGATCGGTGATGCAAGCTGCGAGTTTCCCCTGCAGCATGCTGACCCGAGAGGTCTGAGTGACCACTTCAGTTCCCATTTCCTCCTCCCGGCTTCCAAGGTATGCAGGTGGCATCTACTTGGTTTGCTCTCCCTGGCTTCACATCCCTTTTCCCTTCCTGTCAGCCTGCTGACTGCATTCATAGCCCCAGATGCAAAAAATGGCCACATTAACTGGTTATGCATCTCCTACAATTGTGTGGGATAAACTCCTTGCTTGGTATCTTCATGCTGAACAGCCTTTGATGGCTAGGCCAACTAAAGATAGCTGCGACAAAATAAACCAGGAAAAGGGAATGGAATAAGCACATTCATGAGATGGTGGGGGCTGTGTGAAGGCCTCATATCACTAGAAATAAGAGGAATAGTTGGGGAAGGAAGATGAGGGTGTGGAGGGAGAGAGTGGCAGGTGGTGTGGGGAAAATACTTACCCAGCACAAGGACACCTGAATGAAAGAAGCTTCTACATATTTGCGAAAGATGCTGTGACTAGCTGGTGAGATCCGCTATGCTGTTTGTTGTTCTCTGAATAATGCTCCACATGATACATCCTTCGAACACAGTGCTCTCTTTGAGCAATGCTGTTTCCTATGGGCGTATGACAAGGATTAGGAAATGTATGGTCTTGCATTGCTCGATGATGAGGAAACATTCTAAGAAAGGGATTTTTTGGTTGGGGTCGGGGGTAGTATTTGTCACTGTGTGAGCATCTTAGACCACTTACACAAATCTGCATGGAATAAGCATGGCTTCTTGTGGCCTTTTGAGGCAGCCAAGAAACAGTAACGGCAATATGGACAAGGTTGCTCTCAGCGTCACATGGCTGGTGACTTCAGCATTTTAAAAGTGGGAGTGTGAGCTAAAAGAATGATAAAAGTAAAGCAAATATCCACTACAGTAATGTAGTCACTTGTGGCTTCCAGGTACCGTGCTCACCTGTGTGTGTTTTACTTTAACACAGAGCGTCAATACAGACATGGGATGAACGTTGTGCTATGTGGTAATGACTGCAATGACTCTAGATGGTGGGAATATTCTAGCTCCATTATTGCCTTCATGGCCATCATTTCATGAGCCTGTCATTGACTAAAATGTCATTATGAGGCACATGACTGATTGGAACAGATATGCTAAGAGTAATGAGCAAACTCTGTATTTCAGTAGCTTTATGCCACAAAGAATTTTTCATGTTTTGCTGGTCGGAGTAGCACTGTTGCTGTCTCTGGACTCCACTGATTCTTTTTATGACACAGGGTCTTGCAAAGAAACTGAGGCTGGCCTGTAAGCCCTGATGCTCTTGCCTTAGTCTTCTGAGTACTGGGACCATGATGCTCCACTATTGCTGGAGACTGAACCCAGGAATTTGTGCATGCAGGTACACTACCCCTGAGCTACACCTCCCCTAAGCCTTGTCTGTCTCTGATACTGACACAATATGTGATCTAAGAGATTGCTAAGAGAGGGGACACCATGGTAGACCCTCCTGCTGGTCAGAAGAGGGTGGGCCATTGGTCAGGCCTAGAAGTGACGTATATGACTTCTACCATCTCCACATTCATGGCACCCAGGCATGCTTCCCTAACTGCTAGCAGGCTGGACAAATGTGAGTCTGGAAAAGAAAAAGAAAGTGAGATTTGATGCACACATGGTATTGTATCTGCCACTACTGTCAGCTTAGAAGCTGTTATTTACAGCTCACTTGCAGTGACAGAGCAGCTGTGTTCTTGCAAGGCGGGATGTGGAGAATGCTTTGTATTACAGATGCTCACACCACTGGAAATAAAACATTTCGAGTTGGTGAGACAGTCAGTCCATCGCATCTTCTGAACAGAGAGCGCGGCACTCACACAGCACACTGTGCAGAATCGACTGTTTCCTCATATGCTCTCAAGGCTCTGTTTGCCCCTCAGCCCCAAGGAGGAAGAGGGGCAAACACAGCCTGCACATTACCAGCCTCAGAAAAGACCCAAATTCCAAGTTCAGGTTCTAATGAATGTATATCAATTTCACGCCTTCGTAAAGTTGAAAAAATTTTCCTTTTGAATCATCTAAAGCCACGATCCATAATCCTCTACATTTACTTAAACCAGCCAGTCTGCTGTTGACAAATACTCCCAATAAGGGAACAGGTGAGTGAGTTCACTCTCCAGGATTAACACCCAAGTGCTAAAAGGTTTAGGTTGATGTCAGCTAATAAAAATGCAGAGTGGTTACTTTCTGTTTGTTTGTTTGTTTATGTTGAGACATGGTTTCCCTATGTAGCCTCTGCTGCCCTTAAATTCACCACATAGACAAGGATGGCCTTGAACTCAGAAATCCACCTGCCTCTGCATCCCAAGTTCTGGGATTAAAGGCATGCACCTCCACACCAGGCTAGAGAAGTTACTTTCTATGATTATGTGAATAGAAACACAATGGTTCTGGTGTTCAAGGGCATGGGTGCTCCCAAGTTCTGGTCTTTTTGGTTCTTCACAGTCCCACCAACCAATGGAGAGGCTGCCACAGGCAAAATACCACAGGAGTTATCCTGTTTCTTTATTTACTTTCTCACACTGTTATACAGAGACATAAGGATTATATACACTAATGAAGAACCTGTACAGTGTCTCTACACGTATATCTTTGTATACATATGCAATGTGTTAAACACGTTCCCTCAATTATTTATCCTTTCCTCCTGGTAAAAACATTTATTACTCTTCCTTTTGGAGACATACACTAGGTGACTGTCATCTATGGACCATGAGCTGTGGGACACCACCAGGGCTTCCGAAACCCTATCTAACTGTAAACTAGTGTACAATGGTCAACTTCTCCACCCCCTCCCTCTCCCTAACAGCTGTTTTGAGGTTTAGGGTGTGTTTCTCCATAGACACAGTGCTGCAAATAATGGTAAGATGTGAGCCAGAGAAAACCATCAGTCCTGCACTTTTTCCAGCCCAGGATGGACCAAGTAGGAGAAATCAAATTGTTTATTATATCAGCTGTCACACATGTTGTGTCATGAAGGCAAGGCAAGGGGCCAAAGCTTTGGAAATAATGACTTTCTTTCCAGTGTCCAAGTAGTGTAAACAGTAAATTTTCTTGTAATGTCTCAAAGTCGAAACGATGCTTGAAACAATAAGATCACACAAAATACACTAACGCTTTACTTTTCTTGTAGAGAACTTTGGGGGTGGAAAATATGATGTTGCAGTGGGTAATTTTATATGTCAACCTGGCCAGAATAAGGTACTGAGATATTTGATGAAATGTTACTCTAGGTCTTGCCATGAAGGTATATTTTTTTAGATGAGCTAATAATTCAAACCATTAGACTGAGTAGAGTAGTAACCCTTCATAAAATCTTAATCACTTGACTTCCTTAGAATCGATCGATCGGTTTATCTATCTGCAGCCGTTATTTTGGAGATAAGATCTGACTCTAGCTCAAACTGCCCTAGAACTCACTGTGTAGCCCAAGCGGCTTTAAACTCCTGGTGATCCTCCTGCCTCAGCCTCCTGAGTGCTGGGATTACATACTTGAGAGGCACTCCCTGTTCTAGCTCCAACTTAATGCTTTTGTTTTTCTGGACAATCCTGACTCATAGGAACATTTTTGTTTTTCTGAGCAAAGAAAACAGATAGTGGTCTACAGAGAGAGAGTTCCAGGATAGTGGGGGCTGCATAGAGAGACCTGACTCTTGAAAACACAAAAACAAACAAACAAACAAACAAACAAAACCCTGTCTTTAGCCAGGTAGTGGTGGCGCACGCCTTTAATCCCAGCACTTGGGAGGCAGAGGCAGGTGAATCTCTGAGTTCAAGTCCAGCCTGGTCTACAAAGCAAGTTCCAGGACAGCCTGGGCTACACAGAGAAAAAAGAAGAAGAAGAAGAAGAAGAAGAAGGAGGAGGAGGAGGAGGAGAAGAAAGAGAGAGAGAGAGAGAGAGAGAGAGAGAGAGAGAG
>CABHPR010122853.1:11011-22374 GCA_902168415.1 Peromyscus melanophrys
AAGTTAAAAAAAAAAAAAAAAGAGGCCAAGTGACTCCTATACTTGCTGATTTTGGTGAGGTCAATGGTCATCACAGAGACAGGATCTTGTCCTGGGCCATTGCTGAGGTACCTAGCTGGAGGGTCCTGGGCACTCTGTCAGAAAAAGAAAATAAGCTGACCAAAGACATTTCAGAGACAGGCACAGCTGCAGGGTCAGAGGAGGAGAGAAGGGGAAAAGACAGCCGAAACGCAGCTCATTTAAACACACAGGGGTGAGAACCCCGTCCCGTTCCGTACCTCGGTAAGGACGATGAGTCCCAGGGCCTGTCCCTGGTGGGTGTGAGGTGGCGGCAGCAGCAGCAGCAATAGCTGAAGGAGCCATCGGTGCAGGCAGGCCACAGAGTCTCGGTTTGCCATAGTCGGCCTCTGTCCACTCGGTGGCTCAGACAATCTGAGGAGAACGAGTGGGGGTAGGCAGCCTTGCACGGGGTGGTGGAGGGTTAAAGGTTGCTCCGGGGGAAGAAGGGGGGCAGGAGATGGGGCCGCTGACCGTGCGGCCCCTCTGAAGTCAAATGAGGTGGAGGACAGAGTCCCTCCACGACTACCCCCCTGCAGCCAAGAAATCTGAGAGAGAGCATCTCACCTCTTCTCCTCCCCTGTTGGCCCGTGTGGCTCCTCCAAGCCTTCCTCCCACAAGGGGAGGCTGCCTAGGCCAACTTGAGCTCTGGAAACAGTTCCCCCTGCTCAACCAGCATCTTCTACCAGGGCTAAAGCTGAGGTGTGGAATCCAGACATCTTGCCGACTGACCTTGGGAGACACACTTCACCTTTGTGCTCCAGTGACTTTGATTGTCAAAGGAGGAACATAATGCTTCTTTCATGGAACTGCTGGGCATGGAGATTGGAATGGTGCAGGCAGAATGCCCAGTGACTGATATGAACGCCTCCCTTAGCTTCCCCACATCTATGACGCTGCTCTCACAAGAAGGTATTGTCTCTCTGTGTGTTTTAATGGCTACTAAGAAGAAATCCGCCAATAACCCAAGCACTGGCGAGACTGCGACAGCAGTGCTGATCACGAGTTCAAAGCTAGTCTGGACTACACAGAAAGACTCTTCTGAAGAGTGGGAGTATAGACGGCTCAGTGGGTAAGAGCATCTGCTGCCAAGCCTGAGGATTTGAGTTTATGACACAGGATGGAAGGAGAAAACTGACTCCCGAAAGTTGTCTTCTGGCCTCCACACACACACACATATGCACATGTGTGCACAGGCACATGTTTTACACACACACACACACACACACACACACACACACACACCCCAAATGTTTAAAATAAGGAAGGAGGAAAATAGTGAAAAAAAAAGCAATTAATATTTGTAGCTGGACATAGTTGGACGTTCATTTAATCTCATCACTTGGGAGGCAGAGGCAGGTGGATCTCTGTGAGTTTGAAGTCAGCCTGGTCTACACTGCAAGTTCTAGGCCAACCAAGGCTACATAGTACTGTCTCAAAAAAAAAGAAAAAAAGAAAGGAAAAAAGTGGGGGGCGTAGGCAGCACTAGAGAGATGGCTTAGTGGTTAAGAGCATTGGCTGCTCTTCCAGAGGACCTAGTTTCGATTCCCAGCACTCATACGGTCGCTCACAACTAACTGTAACTCTAGGTCCATGGGATCCAACACACTCTTTTGGCCTCTGTAGGTGCCAGGCATTTAAGTGATTCACAGACATACATGCAGGTAAATACCCATACACATAAAATAACATTTAAAAATTAACAACTATATATTAAAAAGAAAGTTATGCTGGACATAGTGGCGCATGCCTTTAATCCCAGCACTCTGGAGGCCGAGACAGGAGTGTAGCTGGAGTTTTCCTGGTCCTGCCTGGCCCACAGTCAGGACAAATCTCTCTCACCCACCAGTCTGCAGCTGCTCAGATCCAACCAAATAAACACACAGAGACTTATATTACTTATAAACTGTATGGCCGTGGCAGGCTTCTTGCTAACTGTTCTTATATCTTAAATTAACCCATTTCTATTAATCTATAAGTTGCCACGTGGCTCGTGGCTTACCGGTATCTTAACATCTGCTTCTCACTGGGGCTGCTGGCAATGTCTCCTGACTCAGTCTTCCTCCTCCCAGAATTCTCCTCTCTCTGTGTCCCGCCTATACTTCCTGCCTGGCTACTGGCCAATCAGCACTTTATTTATTAACCAATCAGAGCAACACATTCACAGCACAGAGAACATCCCACAGCACTTCCCCTTTTCTTTTTTTTCCAAAAAAGAAGGTTTTGACTTTCACATAGTAAAATTACATATAACAAAACAATTATCAAGTAAGAATTACAGTTACAACATATTTAGTCTATTTATAATATCTAGTCTATTTGTATTTGGCAAAATTAAAGAAAATATCCTATCTATCTTTTATTTGTGAGTCTAAGGTTTCATATCTAACTTATCTTTTATCATAACAAAGAAAATTATAACTATCTAGTCTTCAACTACATCAAGGATCTCAGAAGGATATATTACCTGAGAAAAGGGAGATGGACTCAAGCAACTTTCAGGAGTCTTGCAAGAGTAGACAGAGACAGCTGACAGCCTGGACAGTTATCCAAAGTTCCTTTGTAAAGTTGGGGCATCTGTTTTTAGCCCACAGGCCTAGTGTCTCTCAGTCACTTTTCTCTGTGTCCTGTAGACTGTCTGGTAGTTTCCTCTGTGAAGCAGGAACCTGAAGGACCATTTTGTCAAGCAAAGTTTAATGGTCACCTTTTTATGGGTCCTGTATGTCCAGTTGATCAAGCAGTCCAGGCAAGAACAATTTCTTGCCCAAATGGCTATTTTTGCCAAGAAGAAGATAAACTCTATATAGAGTGTCTTTGATGCCCATTCTCCTCTGTGAGGTAAAGGTGCTGCCAGGAGCAGACCTGTCTCATTGTTCAGAAAGTCTACATTTTTTAAAACATTTTAAATGCCATATTCTGTACGTCTTTGAAGTATTTGAAGACTAGATAGTTGTAATTTTCTTTAGTTATGATAAAAGATAAGTTAGATATGAAACCTTAGACTCACAAATAAAAGATAGGATATCTTCTTTAATTTTGCCAAATACAAATAGGCTAGATATTATAAATAGACTAAATATTGTAACTATAATTCTTACTTGATAATTGTTTTGTTATATGTAATTTTACTATGTGAAAGTTAAAACCAGAAAAGGGGACGGCTGGAGAGATGGCTCAGAGGTTAAGAGCATTGGCTGCTCTTCCAGAGGTCCTGAGTTCAATTCCCAGCAACCACATGGTGGCTCACAACCATCTGTAATGAGATCTGGTGCCCTCTTCTGGCCTGCAAGCAAACATGCAGACAGAACACCGTACATAATAAATAAATAAAATCTTAAAAAAAAAAAAAAAGAAAAGAAAAGGGGAAGTGCTGTGGGATGTTCTCTATGCTGTGAATATATTGCTCTGATTGGTTAATAAATAAAGTGCTGATTGGCCAGTAGCCAGGCAGGAAGTATAGGTGGGACACAGAGAGAGGAGAATTCTGGGAGGAAGAAGGCTGAGACAGAGAGACACTGCCAGCAGCCCCAGTGAGAAGCAGATGTTAACATACCGGTAGCCGGGCGGTGGTGGCACACGCCTTTAATCCCAGCACTCGGGAGGCAGAGCCAGGCGGATCTCTGAGTTCGAGGCCAGCCTGGGCTACCAAGTGAGCTCCAGGAAAGGCACAAAGCTACACAGAGAAACCCTGTCTCAAAAAACAAAACAAAAAACAAAAAACAAAAAAAGATACCGGTAAGCCACGACCCACGTGGCAACTTATAGATTAATAGAAATGGGTTAATTTTTTTTCCCCAGAGCTGAGCACCAAACCCAGGGCCTTGGCACTTGCTAGGCAAGCGCTCTACCACTGAGCTAAATCCCCAACCCCAGAAATAGGTTAATTTAAGATATAAGAACAGTTAGCAAAACCTGCCACAGTCATACAGTTTATAAGTAATACAAGTCTCTGTGTGTTTACTTGGTTGGGTCTGAGTGGCTGTGGGACTGGTGAGTGAGAGAGATTTGTCCTGACTGTGGGCCAGGCAGGACCAGGAAAACTCCAGCTACACAGGTGGATCTCTGTGAGTTTGCTCTCTCTTAACTGCTGAGCCATCTCTCCAGCCCAGAAAAGAAACACATTTTTTTTAAAAAAGGACATGGGGCTGGAGAGATGGCTCAGCAATTAAGAGTGCTGGCTGCTCTTCCAGAGGACTCATGTTGAGTTCTCAGCACCCACATGGCAGCTCACAACTGTCTATGACGCCACTTCCGAGGATCTAACACCCTCACAGAGACATGCATGCAAGCAAAACACCCATGCATATACAATAAGAAATAAATAAATGAAATCAATTTTTAAAAGGCAGTTGGAGAGATGGCTCAGCAGTTAAGAGCACTGATGCTCTTGCAGAGGACCTGGGTTCGATTCCCAGCACCCACAAGGCAGCTCACAGCCATCCACAACTGCGATTCTAGGGAATCCAACATCTTCCTCTAACTTCTGAGGGCACCAGAAACAAATGTGGCATACATATACACAGGCAGGTGAAACACTCAATACTCACACACGTAAATACAAACAAACAAAAACAGATGCAGCGAGGGGAAAAACGTAAACTCTGGCTGAGATCCAGAGTTTAACACTGGGCTGGGGAAACGATCCAAGAGGTCAAGACAGAGGTTCGGACTGCCCACACTCACACGACACCTGGACAAAGAGATACACACCTGGGACCCCAGGGCCAGGGCAGATGAGATGGTAGAGTTGCAAAGAGGTGGCTCCCTGGAGCTCACTGGCCAGCCAGTCTAGCAGAAGTGGTGAGCTCCAGGTTCACTGAAAGGACTCTGTCTCAAAATTAAGGTGAAGAGCAGTTGAAGAAGACAAAACATTGACTCCTCGCTCTGCACACTCACACACCTGCACATGTGCACATATAGCACACTCACCAAATAGAAAATAGAAAGTTCAAGGTTGAGCTGAATGTGGTGGCTCACACCTAGAATCCAAACACTTGGGAGGCTGAGGCAAGAGGGCTGCTAACAAGTTTCAGGCCAGCCTGAGTGTCAGAGTGAGACTGTGTCAAAATGGAACATAAAGGTGGAGATGGGGGCCTAAGACTGTAGTCCCAGCTGCTACTGGAGAACTGGGGATATTGAGCCCAAAGCATCAAGGGCTTGAGGCAAAATCAGATATAGTGACATGTAATCCCATCACCTGGGAGGTAGAAGCAGGAAAATCAGAAGTTCTAGGTCATTCTTGCTACACAGTGAATCTGAGGCCAGCCTGGGCTACATACCCAGGAAAAACTCCCACTCCCTGAAGACCCTATCGTAAGTAACGGAGGAAAAAAGAATAAGGAACCTGCTATTACTCTTAATTACAGGGATTTATTATAGGACCTAATATAGAAAAGTAAAAACCCTATGAGCCACCCAACAGTCATAGGAAGCAAGGTTAGGGTTTGCTCAGTGCGTCCAGAGGTCCTGGGTTTAATGCCCAGAACCAAAGAAGGGAAGAGGAAGGGGGGGGCGGGAGGGAGGGGGGAGGGGAGGGGGGGCCCGAGGGGGGGGGGGCGGGTTGACCGGAGGGAGGGAGGGAGGGAGGGAGGGAGGGAGGGAAAGCTGGAAGGGGCAGAGCACAAGGCTTCCACTATCAAAGACAGCTCCAGGAGACCGCTGAGGGTCTCGCGCTGAGTCTGGGATACCCCCGTGGCTAGACGACTAAGAGTGAAAACTAAAGCCGCTAACCGGAGCATACTTTAATTAAAGCAGCGCAGAAGAGGACTTTTAAGCCTGGGGTATATATGACAGAAACTGCAAGCTTTACCACTGGCTCCTAGTCTTGCCACGGGACCCGCGGGGCGAGGCGGGGCCGGGGGTGGGGTGGGGAAAATGGTCTTAACCAGAAGCTGATTGGCTGGAGGGCGGGGTGCAGACTTTAAGGCTTTTCCTGGCAGAAGAGACCACCAGGCCGACCCACGCTCCCGGCTGAGATCCGCTGGTGCCGGAACCCTGTCTGGGAGTTCCTAGCATTTCTTCTGCCCCTCATTTCCAGCTCTTTGAGACCTGAGCTGTAGGCTCTTTCTGTGGTCCTGAAGAACGGAAGTGGAGACTCTTTGATCTTGATTTTTGACAGTGACGATCTGGATGGCTTCCACGCGCATCCGAGAGGCCAGGGAGAGAGATTGTGCAGACATTCTGAGGATGATACGGGTGAAACCTGCGGGCTGGAAAACCGAGTGCCGTGGGGCTGGGAGCGGCGTGGTCGGAGCGGGGGAGTGAGACAGGGGGGTGTACCTTTGGACCCTGCTCTCCGAGTGGCAGGGCCTTCCTGCCCTAACGATGTCTTGGTTCTCCTGTTGTAGGAACTGGCCGAGTACGAGCAACTGTCCCATCAGGTGAAGATCAGCGAAGAAGGTGGGGCTTTGCAGCTGGGTCCTGAGAATGGGGGGGGAAGAAAAGGCAGTAACTACCGGACTGGACATTAATCCGGTCGTCCCCCCCCCCCCCCGTCTCTGCCCTTGTCACACCCCCATCTCTACAGCCCTGAGAGCAGATGGCTTTGGAGAGAATCCTTTCTTTCACTGTTTGGTGGCAGAGGTTGTTCCAGCGTCTGGGGAGCTCCAAGGTAAGGGACCCTCCAGGCATCCTCAGTTTTTCCTCCCAGAGGCCTTAACCTTCCCTCTCATTTTCAGGGCCCTGTGTGGTGGGCTACGGGCTATACTACTTCAGCTACAGCACATGGAAGGGACGAAACATTTATCTGGAAGACATCTATGTGATGCCGCAATATCGGGGTACTGCTGGCAGAGGCTAAGGGTGGACGCGAAGTACCCACAGGCCCACTGAGCAATCCTCAGACCCATCCCCTTCCCTGCCCCCTAATATCAGTCTATGGTTTCC
Source organism: Peromyscus melanophrys (assembly GCA_902168415.1). Lineage (NCBI taxonomy): Eukaryota > Metazoa > Chordata > Mammalia > Rodentia > Cricetidae > Peromyscus > Peromyscus melanophrys. The sequence continues at coordinate 17,954 of CABHPR010122853.1, forward strand.
TCTGATACCCCTTCAACTCCCCCTTTTTCCACTACAGGTCAAGGAATTGGTACCAAAATAATCAAAAAGGTGGCTGAGGTGAGCAAAGGGGGGGTGGCTGAAGCTGAATGCGGCCCTGAGAAAGATTCTTTTTTTTTTTTTCTTTTGGTGTTTCCAGACAGGGTTCTCTGTGTGGCCCTGCTGTCCTGGAACTTGCTCTTAGACCAGGCTGTCCTTGAACTCAGAGATCTGCCTGCCTCTGCCTCCCATGTGCTGAGATGAAAGGTGTGGCCACCACCACCTGTCGATTCTTCTTTTTAAGAGCCCAGGGCAGTCAGCAGTGTCTTCTCCCACAGGTTGCCCTGCAGAAGGACTGCTCCCAGGTCCGCCTGGCAGTTCTGGACTGGAACAAGAAGGCCATGGACTTGTACAAGTCTCTGGGAGCTCAAGATCTGACTGAAGCAGAAGGCTGGCGCTCCTTTCGATTTGAAGAAGAAGCAATAAAGGAGATGGCAGGATGCTGACATCAGCTCCCGGGGAGTTCTCTCTACTGCCGACTCTTTAGGATCACAGTATCAGGTTTCCCTAAGACTGTATTCACAGACAGGGACCCAGATAGACACTACCCCAAAGGCCTCCTGGGGCGCAGAAAGAGTGGAAGCAAGGGACCAGTCTTGTTGAGAATGACAAATAAAATACGTGGCTTCCCTGGTGTGGTGTTGAGCAGAGGAATTGATGTAAGGGCGGCGCAGCCACTCTGAAACCCTTCTTTTGTTTTCAGGTGGAGAATACTGCTCTGATGGGGTTGGGACAGCCAGAGAGCCGGGACTATTCAGGCCCCACGGACTCAGGAGACCCTAGTCTTAGCTCTCACCTGTGATTTTAAAAAGAAAACAAGGGTCTAGAAAGGTGGCTCAGCGGTTAAAAGCACTGGCTGCTCTCCTAGAGGACCCAGGTTCAATTCCCAGCACCCACATGGCAGCTCACAACTGTCTGTAACTCCAGTTCCAGGGGACTTGGCATCCTCACACAGACATACATGTAGGCCAAACACCAGTGCACATAAATTTTTTTTTAAAAAAAGAACAAGAGGGTACAGGAATGGCATATCAAGCTTCAATCATCTTTGGAACCCACAGTTCTTTTAGAACTGATGTGCCCTAGACTACAGACTGCCTGTTGCCGTCAGCATTTCAAGGAGCACTGGGAAGAAGGAATTGCTTCACCTTATAACTAATCAACCTCAGCTGGGTAGGTGTGACGGCATAGTACCGGGAGGCTGAAACAGGAAAATTCCTTCAGGGCCCACCTAGAAAAGTGAGATCTGTCTCATCAAAAATCAAATTTAAAAAAAAAATCTTTTTATTACTAGTTTGACACTAAAGTAAGATTAAACAAAACCAAAGCAAATCTTTAAAACTCTGGGAACAATAAAGGAAACAGGCTATTTCTCTCTCTCTCTCTTTTTTTTTTTTGGTTGGTTGGTTGGTTTTTTTTATTTTGTTTTGTTTTTCGAGACAGGGTTTCTCTGTGTTGTTTTGGTACCACTCCTGGATCTCGCTCTGTAGCCCAGGCTGGCCTCAAATCACAGAGATCCGCCTGGCTCTGCCTCCCAAGTGCTGGGATTAAAGGTGTGCGCCACCGTCCGGCTTTCTCTCATGTTTTTGTTTGCTTGTTTGTTTTTATTTTTTCCAGACAGGGTCTCTCTGTGTGTATCCCTGGCTGTCTTGGAACTCCCTCTGTTGACCATGGTGGCTTCAAACTCACAGAGATCCTGCCTGTGCCTCCGGAGTGCTGGGATTCAAGGTGTGCACCACCACTGCTGGGCTTTTCTTCTTCTTTTTCTTCTTTTTCGATAGGGTCTACACTATGTAGCTCTGGCTGGCCTGGAACTCACTGTGCAGACCACCAGACTGGCCTGGAACTTACAGAGACTCACTGTCTCTACCTCGAGAGTGCTGGGATTAAAAGTGTGTCATTTTTTTGTTTTGTTGTTTTGAGATAGTCTCTAGCCCAGGCTGGCCTCCAGCTCCCTGTGTAGCCAAGTCTCTAGCCCAGGCTGGCCTCCAGCTCCCTGTGTAGCCAAGTCTCTAGCCCAGGCTGGCCTCCAGCTCCCTGTGTAGCCAAGTCTCTAGCCCAGGCTGGCCTCCAGCTCCCCGTGTAGCCAAGAATGACCTTGTGTTTCTGACCCTCGGCCTGAACTTCCAGAGTGCTGAGATAACCACGCCCATTTCATAGACCTGCTGGGGTCGGAACACGGGGCTCATGCATGCTAGGAAAGCATTCTACCTACCACCTAAGCTGCATTCCCCATCCTCGGTTCCTTTTTTTATTTTTTACATTAATTTATTTATTTGTGTAGAGGGGCACAAGGGTGCCATGGCTCACTCTAGTGGTCCACGGGCACTGAATATACATGGTGCACAGACATACATACAAGCAAAACGCTCATACACATAATAAATAAGTTTAAAAAATAAATAAATAAAAAAAACTCATCTGGAATTGAGCCTGATAATGCAGGTCTATAATCCCAGATACTCAGAAGGCTGAGGCAGAAGATTTGAGAATTCTTCAAGATTTGGGGAGATCCTGTCTCAAAAGATTTTAAGGTTGCACAGAGAAATCCTATCTTGAAAAACCAAGAGGGGGAAAAAAAGGAAAGGAAGAAGATGTGGTGGAGTGCCACAGGCCTCTGATCCCAGCATCCGGGAGGCCTAGGCAGGCAGATCCCCATTGCAGGATATTTGATCACACTGGGTGAAGATGTGTCTCTTTTTTACCCCATCTGCTTAAGCCATCTATTGATTGGTTTAATAAAGAGCTGAATGGCCAATAGGTAGGCAGGGGAGGATAGGCGGGACTTCCAGACAGAGAAAGGAACTCTGGGAAGAATCTGAGGCACTCTAGATTTGCCAGCTAGACTAGGGGGAAGTCAGAGGTAAAGTGTTGGCTTTTTTTTTTTTTTTACTCTTTTTTTTTGGGGGGGGAGTCTGCCACCTAGCTCCCAAATAAATCACAGGGAGGCTTATTCTTACTTATTAAATGCCTGGCCTTAGCTTGGCTTATTTCTAGCCAGCTTTTCTTAAATTATCCTGTCTACCTTTTGCCTCTGGGCTTTTATCTTTAGCCTATATGCCTTTTTTTACTTCTTACTCCATGGCTGGCTGTGTAGCTGGGTGGCTGGCCCCTGGAGTCCTCCTCTCCTTCTCTCACTCCTAGGTCTCTCTCCCCAGATTTTCCTCTTATCTATTCTCTCTGCCTGCCAACCCCACCTATCCTTTTTCCTGCCTTGGTACTGGCCGTTCAGCTCTTTATCAGACCAATTAGGTGTTTTAGACAGGCAAAGTAACACAGCTTCACAGAGTTAAACAAATGCAACATAAAAAAATGCAACACATCTTTGCATCATTAAACAAATGTTCCACAGCATAAACAAATGTAACACATCTTAAATTAATAATCCACAACAGTAACAAGCCACATGGCAGAATGTAGATTAATATAAATGAGTTAATTTAACTTTTAAGATGCTAGTTGGGGGACTGGAGAGATGGCTCAGAGGTGAAGAGCACGGCCTACTGTTTCAGTAGTCCTGAGTTCAATTCCCAGAAACCATATGGAAGCTCACAACCATCTGTGAGAGATCTGGTGCCCTCTTCTGGCATGCAGGCATACATGCAGGCAGAACACTGTACACATAATAGATAAATCTTTTTTTAAATTTAATTAATTAATTAATTAATTTATTTATTTTGGTTTCTGGAGACAGGGTTTCTCTGTGTAGTTTTGGTGCTAGTTCTGGATCTCGCTCTGTAGACCAGGCTGGCCTCGAACTCACAGAGATTTGCCTGGCTCTGCCTCCCGAGTGCTGGGATTAAAGGCGTGCGCCACTGCTGCCTGACCTAGATAAATCTTTTCTTTCTTTTTTTTTTAATTTAATTAATTAATTAATTTTTTTAGGTATGAGTGCTCTATCTGCATGTATGCCTACATGTCACCAGAGGGCATCACATCACATTATAGACGGTTGTGAGCCACCATGTGGTTGCTGGGAATTGAACTCAGGAAGAGCATCCAATGTTCTTAACCACTGAGGCATCTCTCCAGCCCTCTTTTTAAAAAAAAAAAAAAAAAAAAAAAAAAAAATAAAAAAAAAAAAAAAAAAAGAGCTAGTTGGGTACAAGCCTAAACTAAGGCCAAGCTTTCATAATTGATAAAAAGTCTCCATGTCATTATTTGGGAGCTAGCATTCCAAAGACACTCCAACTATAGATCCCTGAGTTCGAGGCCAGCCTGGTCTACAGAGCAAATTCCAGAACATCCAGGACTACACAAGAGAAACACTGTATCAAAAAACAAAAACAAATTAACAAAAAAAAGATTTTTAAATGGGCTATAGCTGTAGCTCAGTGCTGGAGTGCTTGCTTAAAATGTGCAAG
>CABHPR010122854.1:271-21760 GCA_902168415.1 Peromyscus melanophrys
TGGCTAAGATCAAAAACACTGAAGACAGTGTATGTTGGAGTGGATGTCTTTCTATATGATGTGAATAGTGTTACTCTGTTTGGTTGATAAATAAAGCCATTTATCCTATGTCAAGGCTGCTTAGATGCAGGCAGGAAATCCAAACAGATAGACAGAAGAGACAGGAGAGTGGAGGACATGTTGCCAGCTACCACCATGAGATGCAAGATACAAAAGTACCAGTATGCCACGAGCCATGTGGCAAAATATAGATTTAAAGAAATTGATTAATTTAAGATATAAGACCTAGCTAGCAAGAAGCTTGTCATGGCCATAGTTTAAAAATAATATAAGCCTGTGTGTGTTTATTTGGGTCTGAGTGGCTGCAGACCAGGCAGAACACAAGAAAACTTTCAACTGTAAGTGGCACCCACACGTGGTGGCAAGAGTTTCCATCTAAAACCTGAGCAACCTTGAGAAGAGATTATAAATGTAGCTAAGAGCACCTTCCTAATTCATGTCGCTCATGGTGTACCTAGGTACATGATGTGTCCCCTGGCTGTGGCAGGATTACAGTGCAGGGGCTTGAGCCAGTCAGCATGGTGGATTCCTGCCATGGTACACAGAGGCATCTCCAGGCCATGTAGAATGCTGCATGAGGGATTTATCTTTTGATAGTAAAAACAAAAAAATTTCTCTGGACTACACGCTACTAAATGGAGGCTTAGACCCACTGTCTCCCAGAGATGGCAGAAAACATGGCTCCCTGAACTTAAGGTGAATTACCCCTGCCATTTTGAAATGTTGAGGTGGGTGGAGCCAGTAGCCAAAGCTGCTGTTTTGGTCCTTATAATGCGGCAGTTTAAAACAATAGATTCACAATAAATCAGATAAAATAAAACTCTAGTTTACAATGTGTCTAAAAATATGTGTAGGCTTCAAAAGACAGAGAAAAAGGAATATATACAGTTATATAAAGAAATAGAAAGTTTTAAAAAATAAAGTCTTTAAAGAGAAAGTAAAGGTAACATAAAAAAATAAGACACATGAAGATGTAAAGAGCACAGAGAGTCTGGATTTTATTGTCTTTGGGATTTTTAACTGCAGAAAGACATTTGATTGTAAAAGCTGTGGAGTTAAGCCAATACATATATTTTAAAGGTATCTGAACTTCAAAGTTCATGTCTAAGGATATGTTACTTTGGGAAAGAGGTTCAGCTTTTTTTTTTTTTCCAAAGAAGATGAGAACCTGTGGATTGATTCCAGGCTAATATGATTTGACCAGCCAAGTTCTACTGAAAGGTCTCCAATGACACCATGACCCAGATCATCCAACACCTTAAATCAACTTCAAGAAAAATGGTTCAGAAAAGACAGCCTCCCAGACTACTACAGTCAGGACATGAACATAACCCTAAAATTTTCTTTATATCCCCACAAGAATACAGTGCCCTTTATTAGCAGGAAGAAACCTAGAAAACTATTCCCACATTCCCAAAAATGGATTATGGATGTTCATCTTTGTTTAGGTTTTTGGTTACAAACTGTATATTTCTATCTCAAAGAAAAAAGGGAGATATGAGATAGATAGGACAGGAGGTAAGGCTAGATTATTGAATCTACTTTTAAAGACCAACTTGTTTAAAAATGTTTTAAATTGGTATGGATTTTAGTTTATTGATACAAATTTAAAGTTAATTTTGTTATATATATATATATATTATATACTCTCATTTAAGGTAGTGAATTCATTAAAATTGTAATGGATAATTAAGAAATATAGATTAATAATTTGTCTTCTATGATAGGCAAACTTATAGTCATTTTGTTTTCTAGGTATACATAGATATAATTCAATTAGGGAGGTAATCTTCAAACACTTCAAAGACCTAAAGAATATGACATTTAAAATGTTTTAAAAACTTAGACTGTCTGGAAAGTGAATCACGTCTGCTCATGGCAGTACAAATTTACTTCAAAGAGGATAGGCATCAAAGACACGCCATACGAAGTTCATCTTCTTCATGGTAAAAGTTAGCCATTTGGGCAAGAAACTGTTCTTGCCTGGACTGCTTGACAAAATATCATATAAACTGAACATGCAGGTCCAATAGGAAAGTGAACACTGAACTTTGGAAGGAAAAATATAACTTCAGGTTTCTGCCACACAGAAGAAACTGTGAGATATTCTACAATACACAGAGAAAAAAATGCCTGAAAGACTAGGCCTATGGACTGAAAATGGATGCCCCAAGGATGCAGAGGAACTATGGATGACTGTCCAGGCAGCCAGCTGTTTCTGTCATTCTAGATTTTTGGAAGTTGCTTACAAAGCTCTTCCTGTTTACTTAGTTAATATTATATCCTTCTGAAGTCTTTGATTTAGTTGAAGACTAGATTATAATTTTCCTTGGTTATGATATAAGAGAAATTAGATATGAAACTTTATACTCACAAATAAAGGATAGGTAGATATTTTCTTTAATTTTGCCAAATACAAATAGACTAGATATTATATTTATAATTCTTGCTTGATGAATATTTTGTCATATGTAATTTAACTATGTTGAGGTTCAAACCTTCCTTTTAAATAGAAAGAAAGGGTGCAATGTTGGGTGATGTTGCTCTGTATGCTGGGAATGTGTTGCTCTGATTGGTTGATAAAGAAAACGCTGATTGGCCAGTAGCCAGGGGGTATAGATAGGATAAGCAGACAAGGAGATTTCTAGGAAGAGAAAGGTTGAGTCAGGAGTTGCTAGCCAGACACAGATGAAGGAAAATGTCAAGGCAGAACTGAGAAAAGTTACCAAGCCACATGGATAAACATACATAAGAACTATGAGTTAATTTGAGAGTAAGAGCTAGTCAGTAATAAGTCTGAGCTAATGGCCAAGCAGGACTAATTAATATAAGCCTCTGTGTTTCCTCTTGGGACACAAGTAGGAGAGATTTGTCGCAACTGCTGGTGGGATGGGACACAGGATAACTTCCAGCTACAGCAAAGTTTGTAGTTCCTGTTGTTCTATACCCCAGAGTAATCAGCCTTCCTATAAAAAATAATTTACTGTGAGATCATAGTACTGTAACACAGTCCATTCCCAAAACAGTGAGCAATAATTTATGGTCTTAAACTTATCACTGAAGTTATATGCAAGCAACAAGATGGTCAACAGTGAAAATACTTGTCTTTAAAGATGGGTTAGTTTGTTCCCATTTACTTTATTTTAAATGTAATGCTAGGAATTGAACCCAGAGCCTTGCATATACTAGGCAAATGTTCTACCAGAACTTCACCTTCAACTGTTTCTTATCATCTAAAAACAGAGGGCAGGGTAGAAGGCTTTGCCATTTATATCAGCTATTAATTCCTATATCTACATTTTTAGTTGCTGCTCTCATTCCATTTGCAGTCAGGTACAGGTGGATTCTAAAACTAAGTCAGACCAATGTTTTATCATGTAATCATCTTTTTACAATCTACAGCATCTACCTGTGCTTTATCTATCACCTGTCAACTTTCTATCCTCCATTTATCCCATCTTCTCTCATCTAAAATCTATCTTCCATATGTCATCTCTCAACTATCTACCATCCATCTTTCCATCATCTACTGTCTACCATTTATTTTCTACATATCATTATCTATCTTCTATCATCTAGCAACTGATTATCTATCTTCTATCTTGCACTATATTTCTATTATTTATTTCCTATTATCTATTTGCAATCAAATTTGTCTAAACTCTATCACCTGTCTCTATATGTATATAAATCCACTCTCTATTTTCTATGTGCTATGTATGTATCATATTTACATGTCTAATTTATCTATATAGCACCTACCTTCTATCTACTACATATCACTTATCTTCTATTGCCTGTATTTTATGTAATATTTAACATTTGTCATGGATTTATACTTACCTAGCTATCCTATATTCACACCATCCTGTGTTTTCACATCAATAACCTATCCTCTTACTAACCTGTATCTAGCTTTCAGCTATCATCTTTTCTTTAATCTATCATCTGCCTACCCTGTGCCTACATTCAATGTATCATTTATATTCTTTCTATGCTATGTCTGTTTTCCATCTCTCATCAATGAACTACCTATATATACTGTATACCTCTCAGATATAATATCTTTCATTTATCATCCATCTTCTAACTATTCTAAGTCTTTGTTCAATATGTTGTCTTCCATTTAACTACCATCTATTCTCTAGCTATCCTGTATCTATTATCTGTCTTCTGTCCTCTAGCTGCCCTCTGTCTAGCTCTCAAATTTCTGAAATCTGTCATACATATATCCTATGTCTATATTCCATCTGTCTATCTCCATTCTATAGCTCTCCTATGTCTATCTAACTATATACCTTCTAACTATCCTGCATCTATCTTTGCATCTATTTTGTAGTTATCCTGTCTCTATCTTCCATTGATGGAACACCTATACTTTAGGTATCCCAAGTCTATCTTCCATGTAAGGATCATCTATCCTCTACCTATCCTATCTGTCTACCATCAATCATTAATCCTCTAACTACCAAACAACTTCCTTCAATCTGTCTTTTATCTCTCCTTTAGCTATTCTGTGTCTATTTCCATTTATCATTTTCCATCTATGTAGCATTTCTCACCCAGCTATCCTGTATCTGTTTACCATCAATCTAGCTTGTAGCTTTCCCTTGTCTTTTATCTATATATCATTCATCCTCAAGATATCCTATGCCAATCTTCCTCTATCACTTCTCCTCTACCTATCCCGTGTCTATCTTCCACCTCTAATTTATCCTCTAGCATGTCTATGCCCATCTTCCATCAATTCATTTTACATCTATATATTATATATCCTCTAGCGATCCTCTGTTTTCCATCTATCACCTTTCTTCTAGGTATCCTGTAACTATCATCCATCATCTATATTTTAACTGTACTATGACTGTCTTTCATCTGACATTGATTCTCAAACTATCTTGTGTCTATCTTCCATCTATCTATCATCTATGCCTTAGTTATCCTCTATCATATATCTAGTCATCTTTTATCTCTCTTCTTTATTCTATACCCCCATTCTTCAATTTATCAACTATTCTTTACCTTAGTTCTTCATCTTCTATTATATATACATTACCATCTATTGTCTATAATCTACCATCATTTTTGTATCAGTGACCAATAATTTATCACCTATCAATCATTCGTCATCCTTCATGTGTTTTGGTACCATTTAACCCTCATGATAAAACTTTTCAGTATTTAAAATATAGCCTGTCTGGTCCTATTTATCAATGTAAGGCACAAGGGTATCAGAGATAGTGAACTGTGCTATAAATAGTATTACTTGAGAAAATGAGAGCCATTTCATAAAGATCAAGTTAGACAACTAAGCTTAAAGACCACAGATAGGTATGAACTTGACTACATGAGTTCAGACTAAACTAAAAACTGATATAACTGAAATATGAAATTATCAAATCCACAATTTACAGTTTGTGGGTTCACCATCCCTGTCTTGATGATAGGTACAACATTATACATAAAATAACTTAAGATTTTTAACTTACAGCACAGTACCAGTTGACTTAACCTTACCTTACCACCCACTTGAAGTCAACTGCTCTTATGTTTACTGTATCCAGGCAACCACAGAATGCACAGTGCCTTTGTGATTGGTTGAGAACATAAGACCCATCGACTCTGATTGGTCCAAGACTGTGATTGGACAAAACACAAATTTAAATGACTCTGGTTTCTGTTAAGAACAAGACTGTGATTGGTATAAAAATAAAAACTTCAATTACTATGATTGGTCTTAAGTGTCAACATTGTGATGTTTTCAAAACATAAACTTTGATGAATGATTGGTAGTAAGTAGCAATGCTGTAATAGGTCTAAAATATGAGCCTTAATGCTTGTGACTTGTTTTACAAGCCAAACAGTTGGGCTTAATGAATGACTAAGCACTAAGCAGACATTCATAAGTTATTGCCTTTCCTGGTATGTAACACCTGGCCCAACAAAAGATATCTCTTAAGTGATTATATATACTTTATTATTTTATGTAAGTTTTTTTGCCTGCATGTATGTATGTGTACCAGTGTGCATGCCTTGTATATGTAGAGGTCAGAACAATGTGTTGATCTCCTAGAACTTGAAGTATAAATTGTTGTTAGCCACTATGTGGGTACTGGAAATCAAATCTGGTTCATTTATTAAGGCATCAAGTGTTACTAACCACAGAACCATTTCTACATCCTTCTCAAGTGATATACTCTTGCCTCCTTTTCATAATATAAGATAGTAACCCAGGTATAAACCTCAGAGGCAGAATAGTTACAGAAGAGGCAGCAGAGCAGCAATGGCATCCGAAGTATCAACAGATTGAAATGTGAATGCAGCAAGGCAGCTGTCTACACAGCTACAGGAAATAAATAGCTGAACATTTCAAGCATGGCTAGGGAAGAAAGAAGGGCAGTATAAGAGATGCAATAGGAGTGGAATAGACCTGAGTCTGAAGAAGAAGAGAGAGTTTTAAAGTATCATACAGAAGAAACAACTGTCCCTGGACACCAGAAAAGTTCCATAGAGCAGTCAAGTCTTTATTTCAGAGGTGTTTCCAGGCTTAGGCTAAGAGATGTAGTGCTGGCTTGTGTTAATGGCTAAGAAATTCCCCTACTTCCTAGGCCTACATAAGACCTATATATGTCTGCTGCCAAGGATTGAGACTTGTCAATATCCAAGCCTGCCTTGGATCTGCAACTCTAACTATAGAAGAAGGCTGAACATTCCTTACTGCTTTGTCCCACACAAGAACTGAAACACCTGTAGGGCTAAGCGTCTGAGTATCAGAGGCTTGCACAAGAACTGCAATACTAGACCTCTTAGTATTTACAATGTTATTGAACAGAAGGTAGTCATCACACAAAATTACAAAATTCTCTGTGCATTCTCAAAGATCAGCTTTTTATACTAAGGAGATATGCACATACTTTTACGAACTTCTGCTCAAGTAAACAAAAATGGTCTTCCAAATCTTAGTATAATACCAGAAATTTTTACATTTGTAGGGAAAATTCATTATGACATTTTATCACTTTGAATGCAGTCATCTTCTGCTAATCATATAAGGATAATTAAAGACATTTAATCAGTGAGACTAAAGACTAAAATATCTACAGTTTTCAAGTAGATGGCAATGATATTAAACTATATCAAACAAGCCCTGGAAACTTTCAATTTATTTTCAATCAAAACTTTCTTCAAAAATTACAACTCATAAGACTATATTTGGTCATTTACATATTCAGCTTAAAGTATGATAACTTTGCAATGAGGAAAATGCAACTCCAGCCCAGCCTGATGACAAATATTACCTTCCTCATTTCACAAGTAAGGGAAACAGAGTTCAGGGATTTCAGTTTATTTTCTAAGATCACCAAGTCAGTGGGAAGGGGCAGTACCTGTGCCTCATTCACTGTGCTATCATTTTACCTCTTAGCATTGGCCCTCTTCCTACATAGTCAGCTATGTAGGAAGATATTGGGTCCAGGTAGACATGTCATACAAGTCCCCCACCCACATTGCTTACATCACCTGAATTTCCATCTGTAACCTTTGTAGTCCACTGAGAATAAGCAGAAAAACCCCATGTCTCTTTTGTTTCTGGTTCTCTTATATATCAACAAATCACTCTGATGCCCTGTAGCAATTACATTAATGTCCAATATCCTTTCTGCAAATGATCATGGTCTTGAAAATCATCAAAAATCATAAATGTACTGACAGCATTTCTTTCATTGGAAAAATGAAGGGGTGGTTTCGTCATGATGAAAATGATAGCAGAAATGTTTAATTCCAGCACTCAGGAGGCAGAGCCAGCTGGATCTACATGAATTTGAGGGCCAGCCCGGTCTACAGAGTGAGATCCAGGACAGGCACCAAAACTACACAGAGAAATCCTGTCTCAGAAAACAAAACAAAACAAAAACAAACATAAGACTTGAATATCTGAGAATCCCTGATCTATAGCAATAAGTGACATTCCCTTGAATTTCAAGATTCTAGACGGAGTCAAGGTTAAAGTGCAGCAGTGCTTTGGGCTTTGTAGGAGGCAAAAATCTGAAAGTACATTCCATCTTGACTTTTGAATCTACCCTTGCCTCCCCTCTCATCTCTACTCTGTTGGCTGGGTTCCAAGAACTTCCTGCTCCTCTCTCCAACCCAGAGCTCTCCAAGAGCTCCTGTAGTCATTTGCTGTTGACATCATAGGAATAGGCCATGGCAACCAAGGACACAATGACCAGACTATGGTCTCTGAATAGCTTCAGTAGTCAAATGTTTACATAGAAGAAGTTCATTCTCTTATCTTTCACTTCGTAATTCTACCCTATTGTAGCTGCTCATTGATTCTGTGCACAACTGGGCCAACTCTTGTGTTCATTGTTTCTTTCCAAGCTCAACTAGTGGACACTTTCTTTCTCCACCATATTCTTCCCCTCACCTCCCCTTCCTCAGTTAGTCCTAATGTACCAATATCAATTCTTCTCCAAAAGAAAGCAGCTGCAGAATTTACCAAAAATGGCTAAGGAGAATTTAAAAAAGTATCTTTGATAATTCCTTGTGAGAAAATGGAGGAAAGGGCAAAGATCAGCAGCAGAACATCTTCTAGCCCTGTATCCTGCTTTTCTCCACCGGATAGTTCTTACATAAAAAGCAGAGATTCATTTGTGGACACAAATGTATGCATCTCACTCATATCTTTCCTTAAGTACCATGCAAACCAAACCCCATTTATTCATTTTCCATTTTATTTACAGTTGTTGAGATAGGCAGGCCTTGAAGGTACTCTTTAACCCAGGAATGCCTTGAGCTCATTATCTTCCTGTCTTAGTCTTCCCAATGTTAGGATTACAAGATAATGCTATTACCTCTGGCTCTCATTCGACATTTTATAGATATTTTCTAAGTTGAACTCTAGAGCAGACTAGATGGAATAAAAAAAATGAATTCTATCCTACCAACAGTCAATTATATCTCAAAGTCAAATTCTCTCAATTCTAGAAGAAAGTTACACATAAATTGATGCAAAAGTTGAAAGGAAGGATGACAGTGCAGAGGGAGAGCAGGGACAAAGTACAGAAGAACACAAACATTAAAGCAACTGACCAGTTTTTAGGTGGGACATGGCTCAGGAATCAACCCCAGGGTTTCACATAATTCAAGTAAGTACTCTACCACCAAACTACATAATGACATTTTTCTCTTAAATGCTACCCCATTGGCTCTACCAATAAAGCCCAGGAATTCTTAGCTAGTAGAAAGCCTAGGTTGCTATTGGTAAAAAAACAAAACAAACAAACAAACAAACAAAACTGTTGAGAGTACATATTAAACCATCACAGGGCAAACTTTCATCAAAGGAAAACTATTTTGATACATTATATTTCAACAGAATTTCTGGTTCAACACTCTGAAGGAAGTCAACAACAAAAGCAATGAAAAATAATAAAGGAAGGCCTCCCCAAATACACAATAGGTCTTCCTTGTCTGCCTGTTTCTACTGTATATACCAGTCTCACTTTCTCCCAAGGATTATAATTGAAGGTATAAATGAATGAATGAATGAATGAAGTAATCATGATTTTGTATTTATTGAACCAGTGAGATTTGCAAATTAAGGTGAGTCAGGATCACCCCTGTGTTACTCTTGATGCCCATTTCATTTAGTTTTCAGTTCTTCAGAGTTGTGTTTTTGTACTTGGAATCTACAGATCTGTTATTAGACTTTGAAAAGCTCTGTGACTGTTCACAAAAGTACTGTATTTTTTTGTATTTGTATTTATTCTTCCACTTCAGTTTATTAGACCTATGGAAGCTATGGTTAGTCTACTCACTGATGTAATTCAAATAATTGACAAAAATGATTTAAAACACCATAGCTAAATGAGGTAGTGGTTTAAATTAAAAATGAATCCTTTAATGACACATAGCATTGACATTTTGCATCAAATTGTCCACACTGGCTCTACTTTACATGCAATATAAACAGATACTGAGTTTTAAAATTAACAGAAGTACAGTCCTGTTCTTCCCAAAGAAAACACACTGAAACACGATGGCAAGACTTTCAAAGTTGTGTGGATTGGGGGGAATTATTTTTCAATGTTTCCTTAAAGGAAAACTAGTAGATTAAAGTAGAAGGGGGGATGCCAACCAGTGGGATTCTGAGACAATTGAAGATTAGCAAAGAAGAAAGGGGAATGGGGTGAATATGATCAAAACCAACTGGATATACATCTGAAATATCATAATGGAACCCATTGTTAAGATAGAGACATAGGCTCATATCTATGATACTAACACTCAAGAGGCTAAAATGGGAAGATTGCCACAAATTTGAGGTCAGCTTCAGCTGCACAGTGAGTATCAGGTCAATTTGGAATTCATAATAAAAATAATTCTCAAAATATGGAGGAGGAGAAACACAGGAAGGAAAGAAGGAAGGCATGGAGGAAGAAAGGAAGGAAAGGAAGAAAGAAAGAAGGAAGGAAGAAATGAAACACATTGTTTTGTACAAGTAATATAATGCTAATAAAAATTCCAAAGAAATGAAAATGGATCTGTCTATCAACAGGGAATATAATTTTCTACAGTGGAAAATGATGTGTTTTCAGAAAGATAATTGAAATTTGTATGCTCCAAACATCTCCAAAGAGAGAGCTATGAAAAGAGAAACACAAAATCAAATACCATATTCTGGAAGCTCTGGTGGCATGGAGATCAAAGCCATTGCTTCATGCAAAGTAGGCAAGTGCTCTACCACCATCTACAGCCATATCACTGTAACTCTATACCTCTTCCTTATCCATCACACCTATTACTCACTCCTCCTCATACTTCCTGTCCAAAGAGATGAGAATAGATTTACCAAAGTATGGCAAGACAACAGGACTCAGATAAGAGGAAGAGGGGAGAAATATCTATCAAATTGTGTGCCCATAAAAATGACATCTAAATATTAAGGGGACTATGCCAACAAATTCATCCTTGACTTCAGGGTTATTTTGCCATTGTTTGTTTGCAACAAAAGAAATGCTTAAGAAGACCAAGTTTCCAACCTAGGAGAGATGCATCAGGAGTTTCTGTTGCCTCCAGTCATCCTCACCCCTAAATCAATGCATAAGGGGAATATGACATGAAGGTACTCATCATGGCCACTTGATTTTGTTTTTGTATGTTTGTTTTCAGTATTGAGGATTGAAGCCAGGGCCTCAACATGTGTACTCTACCACTGAACTCTCTCCTTGGTCCCATTTTTGCTTTTATTCAGAAACAGAGTCTAAGTTGCTCAGATAAGCCTTGAATTTGTGGTCCTCCTTTCTAATCCTCCTAAGAACCTGATTTTATACACAACCCTGTGCCAGTAGGCATGGCTCGCCTAAAAGCTTGATATTATGTGCTGGTTGTGACTGGCTCATGCCTGTAACCCGAGAACAATGGAAAACTAAAAAAAAATTAAAAGGTACTTGTTGCAGAAAGAATAAAGTCACAAGAGAGGTTGAATTTCAAGTACAGTATGAAGTAGGCAGACTAACAGCAGAGACAAAATGTTTCATGTTATTACTAGGGGTTGGCTAGAGCTGATCACTCAAACACAGTGTATAGCCAGTTGAAAGTCTTTGTTCCAGCCAGCTGGGACCACACTGAAGTGTTCAGGGACCTAGGTATCGCCTTCAGGTGTTCTGAACACAGAAATTTTAAAGGCAGAAACCTCATCCTGGAATCTTGCTTAGTAGCTATGTGGTTGGGGAGATAGCTTGCAGAGTAAGCAGTTGGAAGCAGTTTTAACAGAAGCTAAGTGGTTAGCTGGAGGGGTTTTGCGCAGACAGTTAAGATAAATGGTTATTTGGAGGAAGTTCCAAGTTGGGGGTTCTACACAATCATCAGTTTTAACAAAAGCTAAAATAATTTAGCTAGGATATCCTGACCTTTAATAGAATTGAGTAGTCTCCCATATGATTTTCATCAACGAAATCAGATTCTAGTTAAACATGGAATGGCTTCAGCAAGAATTGCAACATGGAGGAACCTCTCTGTTGTCTTGCCCCATCACATCCCACACTGGTTCAATAGGCATGAGTCAAATTTTGATTCATCCTAGTCTATGAGGGAGATAGTTGGTCCTAAGGACCAGTAGTTGAACTTAGTTTATTCTCTGTTTGATGTAATTGGCCATGCAGTTGAGAATGCAGGGTCCCACAGTTAGTTGGATCATGATAAGAGTTAACAGTCAATCAGGTTAATGCTGACAGTAAGGTGGTCAGCCTGGGAGGAATGAGGTAAACAGAGACTGACGGCAGTTATTTGATCTATATCTTTATTTGATGTTTTCCCTGGCCATAGCAAGGTTTTTCCTAATTAAGTGTAATTGGTTGAGATAAAAACAGCAAATCTCCCCCTAAAGTTATACATAATTCTCCTTGCTTCGAGAGAATATCTAAGCCTATACTATTTTGCAGAGCAAATGGCACCCAACGTGGGCCTCTAAATTTCCATAAGGCTTAAAAGAGTTTAAAAAGGGCTTTTAAACACACAATAATGGAGCCAAAACCAGCTTTCTACTTCATGTATCATGTGGGTTGAGATATAGAAACACCAAGGTACAGAGACGCTGTGGCATATGGACTTGAGCTACAGCATGGCAGGTTCATGGCAGGTTCATGGCGTATGGCCTTGAGTGCAGCATGGTGGTTCCCTACCACTGTACACAGTGGAGTCTGCAAGCCACACAGCATGGTTCGTGGGGAATATAGTTTTTGCTAGTACAGACCAACAAAAAAAGGGCTACAAGCTATTAGATGGAAGCCTAGATCCACTGCTTCACAGTGTCAGAGTCAGCAATGAGCATGGTTCCTTCAGAGCTGGCAGTAAAAGTAGTTTCACCATGTAGGAAAGCTGAGGTGGGTGGAGCCAGCAGCCAAAGCTGCCATTTCAGTACTAGCCACTGCAGTTTAAAGCAATAGATTCGCAATAAGAAAGATTTAGATGGGATAAACCTCTAAATTGTTTATAATATGTGTAAAAATATATGTAGGCTTGGAAGAGAGAGGAAAAGAAATATAGACAGTTATATAAAGAAATAGAAAGTTTTAAAAAATAAAGTCTTTAAAGAGACAGTAAAGGTAATATAAAAAATAAGCCAGGTAAAGATGGCTATTACACAGATAATCTAGATTGTGTTATCTTTTGAATTTTTAACTGCTGAAAGACATTTAATTACAAAGGCTGCTCAGTTAAACCAATACATATATTTTAAAGGTATCTTGACTTCAAAATTTGGATCTAAGGATACGTTGCTTTGGAAAAGAGGCTCTGCTTTTGTTTCCACAGGAAGCAAGAGGCTATAGATTTGTTCCAGGCCAAGATGGATCAGATTTGATCAAGCTGGACCTCCTGAACCTTAACAGATGGTATCTATCAACAAAGGTTACAACTGGTCTTCCCAGAATTTGACCATTATCTTGAACTTTCTCAGTATTCCCATAAGACTACCAGAGCCCCCTATCAGCAGGAAGTAGCCTAGAACACTACACCCCATTCCCCAAAAAATGAATTATGGATGTGTGTCTTTGTTTAGGTTCTTGGTTACAAACTGTTATCTGTCATAGTCAATCTCTTTCTAAAAAAAGGGGGGGATGTGATATACAAATATAGGATATAGCTATGATAGGATAAAAGGGTAGATTATTGAATCTACTTTTAAAGAGCAACAACTTGCTTAAAATATTTTGCATTGCTATGGATTTTAGTTTATTGTTACAAATTTAAAGTTAATTTTGTTATACTGTATGCATATTTCTACTGTTTTTTTAAGGTATTATGTTTGTGTAGCTCATTTAAAATTGTAATGTATAATTAAGAAATACAGATTAGTTTTTAGTCATCCATGATAATCAAACTTGTAGTCATACTAGTTAAGTTTTCTAGGTATACATAGATATATTTCAGATAGCTAGTAAGCCAGGGTCTTTAAGAAGTATACATTGTGCTTTTAACTGAGCTGTCTCTCCAGCTCCCTTTAGATTTGGGTCTTTTTTTGTCATAGTGTCTTTTCACAGTAATAGAAACCGTAACTAAGACAGTCAAGGTTGGGTCTTTCCCTTCATGATGGGAAAGTTATCCCTATTGGGACCCATGGGTGTTGGAAGCCTGAGGATGTAGCCTCCTCTGAATGGTACACTTATTTTCTGCATCTCTTTTGGTAGCATAATAGTCTCATTTCCCAGGTTCTTCCAGTGTTGAGTGAAACATAGCCACCTATCTGTTGTTTCCAATCTCTTAGTATTATGGTTATAGGATTACAGTTACCTATTTTGCAGTGCTTGGGATGGACCCCTCTTTTATGTATATATAGTCATTGGCATGCTTCCAGGAAGCCTCAGTTCCACAACCCCATTTGGCACAATACAAATTCCCCCTATTACCTAGCCCCTGACAGTGTGGAGGTCTGTTCATGGGCCACTCATAGAACTTGATTGTAGCATGAGTCCTAACTGGTCTTCATAAAAACCTAGAGCTAGATATTGGGGTAAATGCTGAAGAACAGAGAGACAAAGAACAAGCCACAGCCACCTCTCTCCTCACCAACTCCTCAGCCAAAAGGGAAGGAGTTCCTGTTTCCTCCTGCCTTATATTCCTTTTCTCCATTCAGCCATATCACTTCTTGTCTCCACCTCCCTACTGCTGGGGTTAAAGGCGTGAGATCTTAAGTGCTGGGATTAAAGGTATGTCCCACCACTGCCTGGCCTCTATGGCTAACTAGTGGCCTGATCTTCAGGCAAGCTTTATTTGTTAGATCACAAACAAAATATCACCACTTGATTTCCTGTTTTTCTCTATCAGAAGATAAGTCTTTATAACCATCCCTGTTATAGTTTAACCAAGCTCCAAAACTCGGCAAAAAAGAACAAAGGTCCATATGTAATTGGGGTTAGATTGACTATCAACTTCTTTGTGTCTGTTATTCTTAATTTCCAAGTCCAGATAGTGGGGATAGTGAAGGTTGTAGGTACCCATCCCCATATATAGAGAAAAGAAAAAGGCAAGCATATCATTCTGGGTAAACAATCTGAGGTCAGTCTTATCTTTAAGGTGTCTGAAGTCCAAGCCATGGTCCATCTGTTACCATCCTCAGTAGCCCTCTTTAATTGGGAGTGATGGATCCAAGGAATGGTGCCAGCTACTTTCACAGCAGTTGGAGTTGTAAGGGTAACTGGGTAGAGTTCTTTCCAGGCAGGTTCCAGAGTCTAGGTAGGGATCCTCTTTATCTAAATCAAGTCTCCTGACTGGAACTGATGTGTGGGTTTGGAGATGAGGGATAGCAGGGTTCCCTTCATGGTCCAGTTAATGGCCTGGCAAGTTTCCTGCAAAGCCTTCAAGGACTTGAGAAGGGAATGATTAGAAATTTCTGTCTGGGGAAAATCTTGGAGTTTGAGAAGGATAGGAGATGGTCTCCCAAATGTAACTTCAAAAGGAATAAGCTTCTCCTGGCAAGAAATACATCAATCTCTGAGCGTGGAAATGGGGGGGGGGAGTTTGGCCCAGTTTTCACCACTTTCTAGGACCAATTTGATAAGTCTCTTTAAGAGTTCTATTCATCCTTTTTGTCTGACCTGAGCTCTGTGCTTATACACATAATGTAATTTCCTTTAATATTTAATACCTTTGTCAAATTTTGAGATAACTTGGCTGTGAAGGCCAGACCATTGTCTGCTACCAAAGCTATGAGCAGTCCAAACCTAGGAATTACTTTTTGTGAGAAAGAATTAAGTTTATTTTTATTTTTAATTATGCATACATATGTGTGCCTGTGTGTATAACTTTGAGTGTGTGTGTGTGTGGGGGGTATATCACATGTGTGAAGATACCCTTAGATGTCAGAAGATGTTATTGGACCCCCAGAAGTTTCAGGTCTTTGTGAGCCACCCTACCATACAGGTGCTAAGAATTGAATTCATGTCTTCCTGGAAATATAACAAACACTCTTAGCCACTAAGCCATCTCTGTAGCCTGGAAGTTTCTTATTTATAAGAGTATTGACTTTACAAAGTAGAGAAACAATTCAAATATAACTTTATCACTGAAATTTTGCCACTCTATTTAAATTGTTATTAAAACTCTGTAAGTAGAACTGTTTATGTTTATTTTACTTTTTATTTCAAACAAGGTCTCATCTAGCCCAAACTAATCTCAAACTCGCCATTTATTCAAATATAACTTGCACTCTTAATCTTCTTGTCTCTTCCTGTGGATTTCTCAAATTATAGAAATTCCAGTGCTGTGGATATCACTCTGTATAAATAAAATGCTGATTGGCTAGTAGCCAGGCAGGAAGTATTGGCAAGACAAGCAAAGAAGAGAATTCTGGGAAGTGGAAGGCTGAGGCAGAGAGATGCTGCCAGCCGCCACCATGAGAAGATATTAAGATACCCCGGTAAGCCACGAACCACATGGCAACTTGTAGATTAATAGAAATGGGTTGATTTAAGATATAAAAATAGTTAGCAAGAAGTCTGCCATGGCCATACAGTTTATAAGTATCATAAGTCTCTGTGTGTTTACTTGGTTGGGTCTGAGCAGCTGTGGGACTGGCAGGTGAAAGAGATTTGTCCTGACTGTGGGCCAGGCAGGACCAGGAAAACTCTAGCTACATTCCAGTATCACATGAATGATCAGAAATTGTATACTGCCTTACTTTAAAGGTTCTCAACTTATGAGCTATTCTCTTTCCAACTAGAAAGAGGAACCAAGGAAATCTTGCATTTTCCAGAACTCTGTATGCTCATATTTCAAAATGATCTCCAGAACTGTTGCTGACCCTAGACTTGTGTGCCTGAGCTACTCTCTCCAACTCACCTACAGGCCCCACTTCCTGCACCATGATTTTTATCAAGGCTAATGGTTAATTCATGTACATATTAAAGTGTGGCTCTGCAAAGGTATTTGCTGACCCACAGCTATAAGATCCTCTCTGTTCAAAAATACTTCCAATCTCTTTATGATCATATGTGTTGGAACTTGACACACTTATAACTTGTTTCTTTGCTGTAAAACTTACAGAAAAGTGAAGCAGTTCTCACCAAAAGCATCCAGATACTCCATGTTGCTGAACTTTATGAATTTTAGCTAACAGTACCATCACTTTGTACAGGGAGTCAAATCCCTGTTTCTTATTTTTAAGCTTCTGTGCTTGGAAGACCTGGGTATTCTATGCCTCTGCCTCCTAAGTGTAAAGCATAGTATAGACATCACAGTTCATACCTAAGTGTATGAATATGACAAGTTGGTGCATGACAGGATAAAGTTGTCCATGCTAAATGTGGCAAAGAGTAAACTGCCGAGTGAGACTTTGTTGCCACTGACTAAATTAGACTGTTTAGGAATAACTCCCCTCAAAAATCCATCCCAAGCCTTTAATCCCAGCACTCAGGAGGCAGTGGCAAGAGTATCTCTGTGAGTTCAAGGCCAGCCTGGTCTACAGAGTAAGTTCCAGAACAACCAAGATTTCATAAAGAGACCCTGTCTCAAAATAACAAGAAACAAACAAAAGACCCACCCCCAGCTGAGGAGCTACTGACATATGATAGCTTCTAAGAGAGAAGGAATCTGTTTCCTTTAAAGTTTAATATAACCAACACACTGGAATTCTCAAAACATTAGTAAAATTTTTTCACAAAAGAATACCCAGGAATGTGGTGATGGATTCATTCTTAACATAAGTGAGGCCCTGAGTTCAGTCCTCAGTCTGGGAAAAAAAATAGCCAGGAGAGTTTTGAACTGGTTTTTTTGAAACAGTTTTGATTTACTTAGAAAATAAAGCATACATTTATTATTTTGTTCAAGGAAACAACTTAGTTCATGCCTCCAACTTCAAGACCTAAAATTAGGGCAAAGTAAGCCCAATATAATTGCTAATAATTACTAATGGAGTGGTTTAGCTGGATAGAACTGCAAAATCATTGGAAATCAGCACAATCCTTTAGGTCAGAATTCTTGGAATCCATTCCAGCTATGTAGTAGCTGTGTGGCTTTAAGTGAGTCATGTGACATTGGTGTGAGAAGCTATAATATTGTGTTAAACTCTTACCTTCTCATCCCTTAACAGCATTCTCTTGGGAGAATCAGATGCTGGAAATAATAGAGTGCACAGATGTCTACAGACATATATTGCTCTGCAGCCCAGGCTAGCCTGGAATTAATGACCCTCTAGTTTTGTAAGAACCTCAAATTAACCTTGAAATTTAAAGTGTACTTTAAAAAGAAACAAGCTTGAAGGGACAATACCAACAGTTCAATACCTGAAGCCAAGAAAAACAGCATCAAGTAAGCATACATTGTCAGAAAATAAATATGAAGCAAAAAAGAAGCTCTGAGAACATTCAGTGCATATATACACATATACATATACATACACACACACATATATACATATATATATATATATATATATATATATATACATAATTACCACACAAAATAACAGTAACCAACCAAATTGGTGCATTTATGCTCTCATTTCCAAAGCTAAATAAATACTATCTTGACTGAGTGACATCTAATGTGCCTTGAAAAAGTTCATGGCCCTCAGCTCCCTGTCTTCACAGAGGTACAAATTCTGTGTGTAAATATGGAGGTCATTTATTGCCAGTCATGAACATTATAATCAAAGAACAACCCTTTTTTTTTTTTTTTTTTTTTTTTTTTGGTTTTTCAAGACAGGGTTTCTCTGTGTAGCTTTGCGCCTTTCCTGGAGCTCACTTGGTAGCCCAGGCTGGCCTCAAACTCACAGAGATCCGCCTGGCTCTGCCTCCCAAGTGCTGGGATTAAAGGCGTGCGCCTAAAGAACAACCTTTTACCTAAACAATGTGCTTATTAGAAACAGAATCAGAAAGAAACTTATTAACCTGCAAACATCCTCCTCTCTAGGGACATTAGGGAGAGTCAAGTCAGAACACAAAAATGCATAGCATATAATGGAAATACTGTTCTGCTTTTTGTAAACAGCATGAGTCAATTTAATATTTATGTACTGCCCATACAGAGATTTTAAGTTCCTCACCATGGACAAAGAAAGGGAAAATGGAAAGGTTCTTTGCATGGTATAAACTGAGAGGTCTACTTCAAATCTACTTTGTTGTTTTCACTTGACAAATGGTGCCAAGTATAGTGCCACAGAGCTATAATCCCAGGAGACAGATGGGAAAATAAGTGAGTTTGAAGCCAGTTTCATCTATATAGCAGGTTCCAGAGCAGCCAGGACTGCATAGTGAAACCTTTCTTAACAAGAAAATACAAAGAATCAACTGGGGTAAAAAAGCAGCATGGTGTTTGTGATGGCTATTCTTGGTTGTTAACTTGACTATATCTGGAATGAACTACAATCCAGAAATGAAGGGCACACTTGTGATCTGGATGTTGAGGCAGGAAGATAAAATGCCTTTGATCTGGATCTTGAGGCTGGAAGACATAGGTTTTTGATCTGGATCTTGAGGTGGGATGATGTGGGTCTCCTTTTCCTCAGAGGTTGTTGGCCACTGGCCCACAAGGTCAAAGGGACCAGAAGCAGTGAGCAGGGTTCAGGCAGCCACGAGCATGATGGAAAGAACATCGGGGAATCAGTTTCAGAAAGACAGCTCATTTTATTGTTCCAGGGGTAAGGTATATAAGGGTTCTTAGGGTTATGGGAGGGAAGGGCTGATTGTTCATAACATAGTATCTAGTTATCATATGAGGCAGAGGAAAGAGGGGGACTTATGGGCTGAGTCACACAGCGTTTGCAGGGAGCTCTGTGCAGGATCATCCTCCAAATAAGGTTAGGCATCTGAGCTTAGAGACACTCTCCAAATAAGGTTAGTGGGGAAGAGGATGCCTCCATTTTATGCTGAGCTCAGGGAGCTCACGAGAAAGGGTGTCCTCCATTTTATGCTGAGTACAGAGATCTATCTGGACATGATAGAGTACAGCCTTAATGGCAGAGTTCTCTGTGGCACAAATCTTAAAGAGTCTTATTAAGAAAATCAAACCTGAGGCCAGTTATTGGGGTGAATGCTGGAAGATCAGAGAAGCAGAACAAGCCACAGCTTCCTCACCTCACCAGTTCCTCAGCTGATCCTGTTTCCTCAGACTGGAAGCTTCTGTGTCCTCATCCCAATGGCTCTCAGCTGAATTGCTGCTCGAAAGCCTGAAGCTTAACCAGCTAAAAGCTTCTAGTTTCTTGTCCTCACCCCTTATATATCTTTCTTCTTTCTGCCTCACTCCCTGGGATTAAAGGCTCACTTTCTGGGATTAAAGGCGTAAGTCACCATGCCTGGCTGTTTCCAGTGTGGCCTTGAACTCACAGAGATCCAGATGGATTTCTGCCTCCATAAGGCTAGGATTAAAGGTGTGAGTGCCACCATTTTCTAGCCTCTGTATCTAGTGGCTCTTCTGTTCTCTGTGGAAAACAATACCACCACATTTCCCCCTTTTTTGTCTAAAATTTTAAAAAAAGCTTATAACTAATACAAGAAAAACTATATCCAATAAGTATATACAATATATACAGTCAAGAATTATATTAATGATGTCTCGTCCATTAACATTTGACAGATTCAGATAAAACTCCATTATATATATTAACAATGTCCAGTCCAGTAACGATAAACTCAGACAAAAATGTTCATTACTTATTCTATTTAAAACAAGTAGTTCCTTTTTAAAAGTATTTTTTCTTCTCATAATAGATTCAGTAATCTACCTTTTGTCATTTTTATATCTTCCCCTTTTTCTTTTTAGAGTAGATTCAATTATCTACCCATTTATCTTATTATTTCTTTATCTTTTTTCTCAGAGTAGAGTCAATGATCTACCTCATATCTATATTCTCTTCTTTCTTTTTCCCTTTTTTTTAAACAAAACCTCTGAATCTAATCTCCATGTTCAGTTTTTTTTCTGACCATTAACAATTAACAACTTGTAACCAACTATTGTAAACAATGACAATTATCCATAAGTCATTGAACGACCAAAAAACTACCAACCCCACCTCTTGGGAATGTGGGCATTGTTTTCTTAAATTGCTTCCTGCTTTCTGGGGGTGAAGATATCTTTAGGGGATTCTGAAAAGAATTTTTTTGGGTTAATTGTCAAGTCCTGTATCATTTGTTCAGTCTCTGCATATTAGGAAAGTGCAGGGCTTGTCACAAGTCCTTGCTCAAGTAGTTTGTCAGGCTGGATCTTCTCAGCTAACCATCTCAAAATTGTCCTAAACAGTTTGTAATCCAAAGTCAATCTTTCTGTGGTGTTAATCAGCCTAATGGCTTTACCATAGTCCATGTGGAATCATCTTTGTGGGGTTCCATCATCCTTTAGAAGATTTCAAAGTTGCTGTTAGGCGTGGTCATGGTTCCCTGCAGATTTTGTGTGTGTGTGTGTGTGTGTGTGTGTGTGTGTGTGTGTGTGTGTGTG
>CABHPR010122855.1:0-16160 GCA_902168415.1 Peromyscus melanophrys
GAGAGAGAGAGAGAGAGAGAGAGAGAGAGAGAGAGAGAGAGATTGGGTGGATAGGGAGGATGGAAATATTTGGGGTAGGGAAAATAATTCAGTCAAAAGATGCAAAATGAATCAAATAAAATTACTTTCCCCAGTTTTCCCTAAGCCAGCTATATGTTTGTTACTAGGTTCAGTTCAGTGAGGTACAGAGAAAATGGTGGCATATTACTTTACTAATAAATATGTTAAGAGACCTTTACCACCTAATTAGTGTGCCATTCATCTTCCTGCTTCTTGGAAAGGAGATTTGATGACTGGAGATAAAGTTGTCATTTGACTGGAAGGCTGGTAACACTATCAGACAGAAACAATAGAATGGTGCCCATGCTAAATCCTAACAAATAGTGAAAACACTTAAAAGCCAGGAATTTGCATGCAGGTCAATTGTAGGTAAAACAGAAGGGAAATTCTATTCTGTTGTTTTGAATTGAATGACTGGTTTTCAAAAACATATTTATCCATACCCAACTAAGTTTTAAAAAGAAGATGTGAATACATATATGCATGCAATAACAGTTAGTGAAAAAAGTAGCCATGAATTAGAAGGAAAGCAGAAAGAGGAGTGTGGGAGAGTCTGGAGCAAGAAAAGGGAAGGAAGAAATGTAGTTATATCATAATCTCAAAGACAAAAAAGAATGTGAGATTGAAATGAACATTTGGATACACTCAAAGAAGAAATATACAATGTCTTGAGAGAGAGTCAAAAATTATCACGAGAAGAAAGAAAAGGGCATAAAATCCTGCATTTAAACTATCTGACTCTTTTACTGGGTACATATTTTTATGTAAATTAATCAGAATTCAAAACTGTCAAACAATATTGTAATGATAAAATACTCTAATAATTAGAAATATACTTTACTCAGATATGTTTTTTTGTTTTTAAGAATGTGTATGGCATGATTATGGGCATATATAAACTCTGAAGCTACTATGATATCAGCATTTGAAAGTATTGTGTTCCTCCAACCAAAGAAAAGCATATGCTTAAAAAAGTGAATTCTTTAGTCTGGTAGAAACCTGAAAACCATGGCAGAATCCATAATTCCTCTTCTGCCAGATTATTTGTTGCAGAATAATCAATTCAAAATTTTTTATGTCTATGAATGCAAGAAAAAGAGAGTCAGGTTTCTTTTTAAATACTGTTGTAAAATGTCCAGGCACTACATAGTTGTGTTCCATTGAACTCTCAGCAGCTGTGAAGACTCACAGAAGACCAGCACAAGATTGGGACCACTAAATTTTTGGCATGAAAGGGAGAGAATTCATGAGGAAGCACATAAGGGCCTCACAAGATTCCTCTCCTTAGGATGTATAAGCATTTGGGTTGGTGCATGAACCGTGCGGGATGGGCAGTGTTCACAACACAGACATATAGACATATGCAACACTTTCCTTGGTGGTTTATCCACCTAAAAGTCACCCACACTCCTGTAAGATGCCCTAATTAAACTAATTATCCCACCAAACATCTCTTGGATAGAATAGTTTCTTTGATGTGTTTTCTGTGTCCTTTCTGGAGATGAAAGCACATTTTTTATATCTCCCCAGGGAAAGGTAATGCAACAAATATATATACAAACTAACATTCATCAGTTGAATTCAGAACATGTTAATTAACTAGACATCTTTGCAATTAGTAATGGTGGCTTCTAATTTTTTTCACTTCATCCTTGTCACATTCTGTTTCAGTGACATTAATCATTTTTCAGTTCCTTAACATGTCATGATTTTTCTACTCTAAATACTTGGCCAATTGTACCTGCCACCCAAAAGACTCTTCCTCCTCCAGGTAAATCCCATGAACCCTATAGGGACTAATTTACAAATGATCATAATAAAAGGTGTTAATGAGCCTTTTTTAAAAATATATATATGTATATATACTTTAGTTACAAGACTTATGAGTTGAAAGAAACAAACAAAATACTTAGCATGGTACCAGAAATACATGTGCTCATAAAATCCCTTGGATGGATAGAGTGCTATTATTCAATAGTACACCAAAAGTTACATTTAAAGGTATACATGGTGAATGAATTTGAGGTTTGTGGAGGTCTGTAAGCTTAATGTGTTACTTTCATCGGTAAAGATTTAAGGAATCTATTTAGGTCTAAACAATTTTCAATAATAGTTACCTGCTCATATCTTACAGTAGTAACTAATTTCAATTATCAACCTGATTGGACTAAGAAACATGTAGGATGTTAAGAAACCAAACTATTGTATATCTCTGTGAGGAAATTCCCGTAGCGAATTAGCTGAGGAGCTAAGACCTAGGCTGATATGGGCAACACCACCTCATAGGGTTCCCTGTGCACTGAGCTGGGCAAAACTCTCTGCTTCCTGAGTTGCTCAAGCAAGTTCCCATTGGCAGCGCTGTGAGCCTCTCCTACTGCCCTGCCTCTCTCTCCATGACAGACTGTCTGTTGAAATGTGATCTAAAGTTAAACTTTCCTTCTTAATTTTTTCCAGTCAGGCATGTAATCATGGCAAGAAAAAGTGTAGCTAACTAATGCATAGTCAAAAGCCTTTGCCTAATTAACCATGAGAAAATTGAACCCCATCATAGAATTTGTAGGAGCAGCACAACATATGAGAGCCTCCATGGACCATGTAAAACAGAAAAAATATGGTAGGTTTCATGAGATTTAAATTACATATTTGTCACATCTTAAGAAATTAATATACTAAGGGATAAATGTGTCCAAAATACATCTATGTTACATTTGGAAAGGGAGAAAAATATTATTAGTAGTTTATTTTCCTCTATTTGTTTTCGTTAGCATTTATGGAGCAGAGCTGACCCTCCTTATGTCAAGTGCTTGTTTAGTTAATGTTAGTAAAGAAAATGAAGAAGTTAAGGCCTGTTAACACACTTGACTGGAAAATGGAAAACAGAATCTGGACTTTGCAACGCTTTCATATTGAGCAGAGAAATGCTAGAGATCCTGATTTTAAAATCTGAAAAATTTGACTCATCTAATCTGAACAATTGATTCTGATCTCAGCATTATATTTTTATTCTTCCCTTAGAGTAATGAGAAAAACAATTGGTCATACTCTGTGGAAGGGGTTTAAGTGACCATAGGAGAGTTGAACATGAGGATTATATTTTTAATAATAGGAGATTTGTGAATATAGTTGAAACATGAATTGTTTGTGTACAGTAGGGGAACTTTATATAAGTGTTTTCTTTTCTCTGATATCTCATATTATTAAATACTAGTCCTGACAATGGATTATGGTATTTCCCTGTGCCAGCTAAAATAGTGCTACCATGAGACTTGGGTCTACAGTCTTAAAGTTTAGAAACGAATTTTTTAAATATAAGAAAATGTCATTATTTCAAAGTTTATGCTAATAGACTGTTATTAATATTTTAACACATTGATACATTTTTAATGAAGAACTGTAAGTTTCTATAAGATACAACTTCATCTTATGAGGAACAGAACATTTCTGCAGTGTAAGTACTACTGTGTTAGATAACATGAGAATGCCTTCTTTTCATTAGCCGGCTTACATATCCCTGCCTCATCGACATCAGACTTGTTCATGCAACCTGAGGCATCCTTCCTTGCAATACTTGCCACACTGGTGGAGTGATGAGGACCCAAGCTAAGGCAGTCATAGGACTTGGCCTTTCCATTTCTTATGACTCCCTTAGGTGATATGTATTATATGGATGCTCTCAACAAGTTAGGAGAGCACAAGAGATCCACTTGTAGTTTCCTGGAATCTAGATTTTCCAAATGAGATTTCAGTATTGACCTTTTTCTAAGCATAATAGTTTGTATAGTGCACTCTTGCTATGAAGGCCCTGTGTTCTGTTACTTCCAAGTGTCTAGTTTAACTGCCCATCACCCCAAGTTTAAAGTGTTACTCATTAGTACCACAATTTCTGTCCCATCTCCTTATCATTTTGCTATTATGATAAGATAAATTTAGATGTTGGCATGGTATGTATTATTCCCATTAATTACAATCTCATTTTAAGATTGATTCGTGTTTTATGAAGATTTCACTATCCCAAATATGATGATTTCTTCACATTATTATAATACAAATAAGACAATATTGGGTTTTATTTTTATACCCATTATTCTCAAATGTAGCTGTTTATTGGGGTTACCTGTCCTGTCTGCTTCTTATCAGTTGGGTCCACGGCATATTCTGTTTTATATAACCAGAGCCTCAGAATTTTTTAAGCTCTCCAAATGATGCTAAAATTCAGCCATATTTGAGAAGCCAGGGTTTACAGAGAGATCCTCACACTTTAATGTGAATATAAACCATCTGGTCATCTTGTTCAAACACTCCATTGGTATGGAGTAAGCTCAGAGATATTGCACTCCTAAAAAGTTCCCAGGTGATACTTATTTGAAAACACTGGTTGTGTAGCCAGGACATAGTGTACTATGAATATCTATATTATAGAGCCATTTTAGAACTTAGCCGAATAATTAAATGTGTTTATGGGCTAGACTATGATATTTTTGTGCATGCATATGACATGTACTGATCAAACTAGGTAATTAACATTTCCATCTCCAATTTATCACTCTTCATGTTAGTAACCTTGTAAATCTTGTTGTCTAGCTTTTTCTAAAATCCATAATAAATTGCTTTGGGTTGTAATCCTCACATTATGATGTAAAACATTAGAACTTATTCTTTTGTGTAATGGAGTTTTGGTACCTATTATCTAACCTCTATCTATTTTTCTCTCCCCCTACCATTCATAAACTTTAGTAACCACTCTTTGACTCTATTTTTATAAGATCAACATTTATGCTTCCACATAAGAGTGAGAACATACAGAATTTGTCTGTCTGTAACTGGATTATTTGACTTATTGTAGTGTCCTCTGGTTCTATCCATGCTTGCACTAATAACATTTCACTATTTATTATGAATGAACAATATCCCAGTGTGTGTGTACTACATTGTTTTCATCCATTATGTGTTGATGGGCATTTTCACTAATTCCATGCATTGGGTACAGGGAATAATGCTTCAATAAATACAATATTATAGATATCTCTTTAGTAGACTGATTTCAATTCCTGTGGATACATGTCCAGTACTGGTATTTGGGGGGACCATATGGTAGTATTTATTATGTTTCTGAGGAGCATAGATACTATTTTCTACAATAGTTGCACTAATTTGCATTTCCACTAACAGTACATAAGAGTCTCCCTGCCGGGCGATGGTGGCGCACGCCTTTAATCCCAGCACTCGGGAGGCAGAGCTAGGCGGATCTCTGTGAGTTTGAGGCCAGCCTGGGCTACCAAGTGAGTTCCAGGAAAGGCGCAAAGCTACACAGAGAAACCCTGTCTTGAAAAACCAAAAAAAAAAAAAAAAAAAAAAAAAGAGTCTCCCTTTTCCTGCATAGGGTATTTTATTTTTTGTTTTTTTTAATATTTTAATTAATTGAGAATTTCATACAATGAACTTCTATAAATGTGTGAAATGTATAGTATTTTAAATGAAATACTATAATTTGTGATTATCACAGAACATTTTACTTCCTCCCCAAGGCTCTAAAGACTATATTTAGAATTTTACTTAAGTATGATTGTTTGGCCCTCCCTTTCATATTGTACGTAAGTGATTGAGTGCTAATGAAAAGCACTGTATGCTGCACTTTAATAAAATACAGCTGAGGTTTGCACAGAGTGAAGCAATGCATTATACAATTTACCCTTTTAATAGGACTTAATGGCCTTGAAATGTGAAAGGCTATGCTCTACTGACCCTTAATCAAAGAACTTTAAAAGGATACCTAGCAAATCAATATATAATCATAATAAAACGTTAAATGAACTTTTAACAGATGCTAAACAAGTTCAACCCATTTAACAAGTTGAGCCTATTTGGTATGACCTTTTCTGTCTGAAAAGAAGGCATTTGTTATGAAATTAAAGCTTATCTACAGTCTTAAAAGATTCCAGTAACACACAAGCTACTTTCTTCTTGCACAAAAATCAAGATGCAAGAGGAACACCAGGATACATTGTAGTGTTTCTAGGTTTGGGGATTTTAGCAGAATTATCATGAAATGTTTCCTTTGTTACTTGCATGCATCCTCTACTACTTGTGGGATGCCAACATTAAATACTAATATTGCTGAATAACTACTGAATCAGTTTTGAGGATCTATCCTCTATTGTTACTTCTCCCATCTATTACAACTCTACCAAGAAGATATCAGAAGTGTCATTTTACTGGCCTGAAAAACTAATTTCTAACATTCTGAATTTTGTGGACTTCAGACTGCTTTAAACTATGTCCCTGTGATAGTCCTTTGTATTGTGCAATTGTATATCTTTTCATTTTAAGCTATGGATTTGTTTGAGACAGGGTCTTACTATGTAGCTATGTATCTAGCCTATGCTGGCCCCAAATCTGCTATGTAGCCCAGGTTGATCTCAGGCTTGTGATCCTTCAGCCATAGTACCTTTCCCCAAACTAAGAGAATGAATTATAAGTGCATGTCATCATGCCCAGCTCTATTGTACAGTTAACACACACACACACACACACACACACACACACACACACACACACACAGAGAGAGAGAGAGAGAGAGAGAGAGAGAGAGAGAGAGAGAGACAGAGAGAGAGAGACAGAGAGACAGAGAGACAGAGAGACAGACAGAGAAAGAGACAGAGACAGAGAGACAGAGAGAGACAGAGACAGAGGCAGACAGACAGAGAATGAGAGAGATGGGGAAAGACAGTTAGAGATATATGAGTTTTATGTTTGATAAACTGTTGTCCAGGAGCTTATGGCTCAAGTCAGAAGGTAGAAGAACACTATATTTCCTTCTTCTCACAAGATTCTATTGAGATAATAAAGTAAATGGTAAAGATGGGATAAATCCATTATAATTATGGGACAGTGATTTGAATGTAGTTTTGAAGATGGAAAGGGGATATAGTTACGTTGATAAACTAGCAAAGAAGAAAACATGATCCAGAAAACACACAACAAAAATACACTTTAGAAAAAATGTAAAACTTGCTGAGAAAGAGAATTTCTAGCTGGCAGAGCACTGAACAAGGCTCATAAAGAAGTGAGAGCAGGCTGGGCAGTGGTGGCACATGCCTTTAATCCCAGCACCCGGGAAGCAGATCCAGTCGGATCTCTGTGAATTCGAGGCCAACCTGGTCTGTAGAGCGAGATCCAGGACAGGCACCAAAACTACACAGAGAAACTCTGTCTTGAAAAACCAAAAAAAAAAAAAAAGAAAGAAAGAAAGAGGAGGAGGAGGAGGAAGGAAGAAGAAGAAGGAAGAAGAAAGAAGGAAGAAGAAGGAAGGAGAAGGAAGGAAGAAGGGAGAAGAAGAAGAGGAGGAGGAGGAGGGGGAGGGGGAGGAAGAAGAGAGCAGACATGGAGGAAAAAGAAGGAAGAGCAAATGTGGGTGTTTGATTTGATAATTGTTCAGGTGAGTAATTACGGAATTGTCCATAGAATAATAATAATTTGCTCAGCCAACAAAAGAATGAAAAGAAATTCCAGGAATTCAGTCATGCACAGAAGACAGGGAGAATAATCAGGCCACATTATCAATCATGTTCCACACTCTAGGAACTGTTCTTAGTCCTAGAAATATAACAGAATGCTTCAGTCTCTACTCTCATAATCCAGTCCACCAATCAAAAAATAATCCAATAAACATGTGTGCTCAGTTGTAATCGCCAAGGAAAATGAGGAAGGAGGCAGGCAGCAAGCATACAGAGTGGAGAAGTCGGATTTCTGATGAGGAGTTAAGGAAGGGCGTGTGTAAGAATGCAGCAAAGGCCCGATGGCAATATGGAGTCAAGTGACAAGGGAGGCCACAATTGGAGGACTGTCAAGGAGATCAGATAACAAAGGTGTAGTAAGCAAGTGACAGGGTTAGACAGAAAAAGCCAGGTCCGTTAAGATTTTAAGGGCATAATTCAAGGATAACTCACATTAGAATGAGGAATCAGGTTTCCTGCATCACATTTCAGCACATAATCTGAGTAAGGAAATCTAGAGGAGGGCTCTAGAAAGCTTCATCTCAAAAACCTGTACATAGTTCCCAAGTAATGAGAAATTCTTCAACTTCAAATTTTTCAAAGTTGGAGCTGGCTCGTGAAACTACTATTATTGTGCATGTAAGCTGTATTTTTCATCATTTGTAAGAGAAGGATTGGTAAAGAAAAAGAGTTAAAGGCTTAGTCAGGGAAAATTATTATCCAGTACTGGGGAAATGTTCTTACCTGCTTCCTCCCCTCAAGCCATACATCCCTAAAACCTGAATATTTTAGGACATAATGGTAAGCAGGTTTTCAAAACTGAACAAGCTCAGCAGAGGCATGCCAAGGTGATTATTGTACCACTTCAATCAGCTGTGCCCTATCCACTTGGATTGATCTCCTGTCAACCAGTTCTGGATGATAGGCCACAGATATGTCCTGGGGTGGCTCATTCCCTCCCTCATTTCTTCCCTTTTAGATCTCTGATTACTAGTACAGGTGGTTAACTAGTCCCCTTATGCAACCGTGACTTACTTTGTACTGATTTTATTTTGTACCACCACGAGTTCAAACTCAAAGAGGACCTTCAACCTTATGGGATAAGAAACTTACAGAGAATTCAATGTTCTTTGGGGTGGAATATTCTGAGAAGTATTCTGTTGTACATCTCTGGTAATCCCGATGGAACGTCCTTTGACTCCTTATAATAGCAGTCATGGTAATGCGCCATCATTCTGGTGTTTCCTTGGTTCCAGTTTCCGTTTTCCTATCCCTTCACTATGTTCCTGAAATCATCTCTCAAGGACGTTCACATAGTTCTCATAATTTGCTTCCAAGAACTTGAGCTGAGGCAGTTTCTTTGGGGGTATTTTAGATTAGTTTTGGCTCTTTCTTTCTATTTACAACCCACCTGTTCATCATGTCAAAACATCAGTTTGGAAGTGAAAATTCTAGTTTTCCTCATTATCCACATTTTGCTTTGCTGCAAAGAAATTCAACTATATCTAGTGATTTTTTTTCCTTCATGTTTGCTGTTGTTGGCTCAGAAAATAATGAGGTTGTTGACACTACTCCTGTTAAATGAATTTAATTCTAGACTGAATGACTTACATGGATTGCAGTGACCCCTTATTAGAGACAACAAAACCAAACTAGTAGGAACTCAGGAACTGTGGACCAATAGCTGTGGAGCCGCCATGACCCTCTTCATAGGTGACACAGTTTTGGAGCTTGACCTGTGAAAGGGGCCCCCAGGAGTGGGATCAGGATCCAACCCTGGTGCATGCGCACATTTGTAATGTAAACACAAGACTTTTGAATACACAAATTTGGAATAATTGGGAAACATAACTTCAGAAAATCTAATGCTACTGACCTAAATCACAATCTAGTTCTAATAATTCACATTTCTCAGATGCTGCTAACGTTTCTTAAAGATATATAACATTATTTTGTAGATTCAATAACTTTGCAGAGTAAGCAAAGAAAATGTGTTTGCCCTCACAGTACTGATTGTTAAACTAAAAATGGATATGGTTAAGACAGGTAGTTGGTATTCAGCCCACTGAAGGGCCAACCTAATTGTTAAAAGCCACACAATCAGGTGAAAGGCATAAAGGCTGAGCAACTTAATGAAGTTAAAAGAGAAGTAAGTATGGAAGAAATTCTTTACTCACTGCTGCATTCTGCAGTTCTATGTGCTTTCAATATGCCTTTTCACGGGCAGTGTAGATGTGATGCTTGTGAAGAATACGTTGCTAAGAAAAGCCAGAGAGGAAATCAAAGCATTTTCCTAGGAATTACAGCCTCATATAGGACAGGAGTCTGTCACTAAAACTATCAGAAACCCCATGTGCTAATGGAGTAACCCTTTTTTAACTCTGCCCTATCAGCTTGGATTGGTCTCCTGGTAACCAGCCAAGACAATGAGTCACTAATTTTCAAAACTATGAGTTGTTCAAGTTTATTAGGTAGACACTTTTACCAACATCTGATATGAGTATGGATTCACAAATCAGCAGATTTAGTACAAAGTAAATCAGTTTGATGAATGTTATATTTGGTGGCTGTTTGATTAAGAAAGTTGGTTTTAGAATATTTCAGGATTACAGTGATTAGTAAAGTTGTAATTCCAGCTCAGCAACTGGAATCCACCCTTAGAATGGTTGATTACCTTTTCTATAGCTCATCTAGAAGGCAATGGGTTTTATGAGCTAGTCTTCATCTGTAATACTGTTTACACAATATTTCCCTCGAAAAATAAAGAAAACACACTGATATTCCCTGTCACCCATTTACTGAAAGGACTGAAGTCTATGAGATTCCAGCTCTGATAAGCCCAGATTGAAAATTTGTATCAAGTTTCAAATCATCCAGTCTTCTAAGGTCACATAGCTCACTGCCAAAGGTCAGTTTTACAATTTTATCCAATCTTATCCCCACCTGGACTTGACTCCTACATCCTTTAGTGAAAACTGCATTACTTTGAAGTTGAAGGTTGTATTCAGGCAGGCAGAACAGCTTTACTCCCACCTTGAGTTGGAACAGATAATGGATTCTACAAAGCAGATGTCCAACTGGCCAAGGTCATCACACAATGAGTCAATGTTAATATCTGAATTGCAGTTAGGGACAGACTCAGCACATGACAGGTTAATTTGATAAGCGTCCTTTTGTCTTGCTATCATAGTGGTCTGAGACTATGGAACAAATCAAATGAGAACGTCTGTGACTGCCTTAGAAGGTTATGTCTTTGCTAATCCTGTAGTGCCCAGCAGGCCAGCAAAGCACATTGGTGTATTTGGATGATTTTGCTTCCCAGGAGCCATTTGTTCAGAAAAAAAAATGGAAAGTGGAAATATGAAGTCAGTTTTCTCCTGACATTTCCAAGGATGAATACTTCTGAAGGACAAACAGGCAATCTCTCTTTGGAAACAGTCAATCCAAAGAGCTCAGAAAGTCCTTCAGAGTTGCAAACAGAAGATCAGATCACAACTTCAAGGGAAAATGCAAAAACTGAGAAGCCTCAGCTACTGGGAAAGAAGAGGAACAAGAACGAGCACATTACAAATTCACGTTTCTCTCAGCACTGGACTCAAGTTCCAATCATAGACACTAACCGAAAACCCAGACTCAAAAGGCACCAAATACGTGAGTGTTGTGAAAGATTAAAGTAAGACAAAATGGGTTTAAGTTTCCAGGATGTTTAAAAACATAGTAGAGAAGATAAAAGATTTTTAAGGAAATCCTTGAAAGGCATTTAGTTAAGGTGCACGTATTAAAATTAGTTCACAGCCAGGGATGTAACGTAATTGTTAGAGAGCTTACCTA
Organism: Peromyscus melanophrys; assembly: GCA_902168415.1. Lineage (NCBI taxonomy): Eukaryota > Metazoa > Chordata > Mammalia > Rodentia > Cricetidae > Peromyscus > Peromyscus melanophrys. The sequence continues at coordinate 11,385 of CABHPR010122855.1, forward strand.
GCATTCCAGAGGCCCCTGGGATAAGTCTCCTGCCCTGCTTAAATCTATTCTAGTCATGCATGCCTATAAGACAAATATTCAAAAGGCAGAGGCAGGAGGATCAGAAGTTCAAGGTCATCCTGGACTATACAGCAGTTTGAGGCCAGCCTGAGATACATCAGATCCTGTGTCAGAACAAAGCAAACAAAAATCTAGTTTGCAGTTCTGTATTTAACATGATACTCTGCTAAATGGCAGAACATCAGAAACAAAGGATTATACATTTAGGTTAATATATTTCCATTTGTACTTAACAAAGGGGCAGCAAACATTTCTGTAAATAATCATATTGAGAGGAAGATATAAAAATCTTTTAAATGCTTACTAGGGTGAGTACATATTAATATTAATTTATAGAAATTTGTCCACATTTCACGACAGAGAAAGATAACCTAAGATGATGCATTGAATTGATTTATACACTTGACAACGGATCAATATATAAAATATACAAAGAACTAAAAATTTTATATACCCAAGCTCCAAATAATCCAATTAATTAATGAACAAACGATCCAAACAGACAGTTTTCAAAAGAAGTAGACTAAGTATATGAGTAAAAAGTTCAGTGTCCTTAGCCAAGGGGGAAATGCAAATTAAAACTATCCTGAGATTCTATCATCCAGTAATAATGTTTCTTATGATGAAAAAAAAAAAAAAACAGCGAATGCCAGCAAGGTTGCAGAGAAAACCTAACCTATAAAAGTTGGTGGTAGTGCCAATTAATTCAACCACCGTGGGAATCAGTATGGAGGTTCTGAAAAAAAATCTAAAAAGAGAATTTCCAAATAATTCAGCCATGCCACTACTAAGTGTAGATACATATACCCCCATGCTTATCATGGCACTAGTCATAATATCTAAGTTACGGTATCAATGTCAGTGTCCATCACTGGATGAATAAAGACAGTGTAGCACACATGCATAATGTAGTTTATTCGGCCATAAAGAAATATGAAATCATATTGTTCACAGGAGAAGAAGAATGGAAGTGAAATCATCATGTCAGACAGAATAAGCCATGATTACCACGTTTTCTTTCTTATATGGAAATCAGAGGAGAGGATGACAAAGGACTGTAATATGGGGAGTAGATACGATAAAGTATGTTAAGTGCATTAATAAAATGGTCACAAGAAGACCATGACTGTATAATTCATATCTATGAATAACAATAATCAAAGAACACTTTGAGAGCCCATTATATCTTTAGAACAGAGGAGCCCTAATTTTTAACTGTTAGCCCAGTTCTCTTGTTACTTTGCTGTAGGGATTTTAACAACATTTGTACCAGGAGCTCTGAATGTAACAAAGCCTACTACCTCCCTCAAAGAGTCAACACCACAGTAACTGTTTAGGAATGGTCTGCCCCTATGTTGTTAGATTATGATGCCCTTTCTTTTAAAAGGTACAGTTGCCCAATAAATACATTTTGAGGATCTACTGTATGTTGAACATTGAACCAATTGGTAGGTACAGAGTGACAGATTCTTTCCACATAAGCAGCTTTGATATATATTGGGGGAGGTAATCAATCAGTATCATTTAATTAGCTAAACAAATCATCAGGTGCTAAGAAGAAAATAAATACTATCACTATGACCTTAAGGTGGGAGACTGGGGTAGCCTGTTTTTCAGCTGGGCTGCTTGGTAGGTTAAGAAAAAATATTGTTAAGCAGCAATAACAAGCCTAATTAATACAGTAGCTTGAATATTCAAAATGACAAATAATGAATGGACAATGAGCTGACATTGTCAATATGAGTTTTTGTTGTAGATCACATGACCCATGAGTGGTTTGAATCTGGAAATGTGGACATGAAGAATAAGGAAGACAAATGCTTGAACAGAGAATGAGGATGAGCTTCAGCAAGAGAGATAGCATAATGATAGTGCTTTGTAGTATTACTACTCGATTCTTAATGTATCCCCTATTGTCCTAAAATGAAACTTATCATGTTTAATATTCTTCTAACAATTTTAAATAAATTAACTCATGCATATGAACTGTATCCCAGATACTACTGTCCACTTTGTACATGTAAAGAAGGTGAAGAACAGACGCATTAAGGAACTTTCCTATGGTAGGTTGAATCATGTGTCCCCACAGATCGGCAGGTCCTAGTCATAAGAAGCTGTGAATTTATTTATTGAGCAAAAGAAGCTTTGCAGATGTAGTTAGGTTTGAGATTTTGAGATGGCAATATCCTTCTGGACTATATAGGTGGATTTAACATAATTACAAACTTTCATAAAAAAAATCAGAGGAGCAGATGGAGACAGAAGTGGGACTGATGTGTCCATGAGCCAAGGAATTTGGGTAGTTTCTAGAAGCCTGAGGAGACAAGGGAATAGATTCTTCCTCAGAACCACCAGAAATGAATGGTGCTGTAATTTCAGTCTAGCAAAACTGACCTCAGATAGCTGGTGTCTCAATCTGTCATATAATAAATTTGTGTTATTTGTGTTATTATAAACCACTACATTTGTGGTGATATTTTTTATAGTAACAATAAGAAGTATGTTCCTCAAGGCCATGGAACTACAAAATAACAGAACCAGGATTTAAATGGAGTTCATCAGGTCCCAGAGCAAGAAATTAAACCTCTGTGCCATAGGGCCTATCACAGGCAGAAAACAAATTAACCGTTGAGTACTCTGCCCTAAATGGGACATCTATATCATGCCTCCAAGACATAGGGTGCATTATCTAAGATATGGCAAAAGGATTGTAAGAGAAGAATGTTATGAATCTCTTTCTTCTGGACATGACATAACCATTGCAATCTTGAACACATAGCAGCTATGACTACCCATACAAGCTCTGCATCAGACAAAATAAATAAAAATATAAATAAATAAATAAATAAATAAATACAAGGAAGTAGAAGGGACACTAGTTGGGATGAATGGGAGAATGAAATCAGCAAGAGAAGGTGGCTAAGAGATGCTAATAGGGGGTGAATATGATCACAGTAAATTCTGAACATGTATGAAATTGTCAAAAAGAAAAAGGGAAAATTGAGGGTGTTTTCAGTGGCCCTACAGAACTGAAAGGGGGAGGGAACAGAAGAGGAAGAGGGGGAATATAGCATGAATCTTAAAAGTTCTTATTAATAAAAACAAACCCAGGGCCAGATATTGAGGTGAATGCTGGAAGATCAGAGAAGCAGAACAAGCCACAGCTTCCTCACCTTGCCAAATCCTCAGCTGATCCCGTTTCTTCAGACTGGAAGCCTCTGAGTCCTCATCCATAATCTCAGCTGAACTGCTGTTCAAAATCCTAAAAGCTTAACCAGGCTCTAGTTCCTCATCCTCAGGCCTTAAATACCTTTCTGCCTCCTGCCATTACTTCCTGGGATTAAAGGTGTGAGTCACCATGCTTGGCTGTTTCCAGTGTGGCCTTGAACTCACAGAGATCCAGGCAGATTTCTGCCTCTGGAATGCTAGGATTAAAGGTGTGTGCTACCACTGCCTAACTTCTATGTTTAATATTGTGGCTGTTCTGTTCTCTGACCCCAGATAAGTTTATTAGAGTGCACAATATTTCAGGGAACACAACACCACCACATTTCCCTTTTTTTGTCTAAAATTTAAAAAAAAGCCTATAACTAATACAAGAAAAACTATATCCAATAAATATATACAATATATACAGTCAAGAATTACATTAACAATGTCTAGTCCATTAACATTTGACAGATTCAGATGAAAAACTCCATTAATATATAAAAATGTCCAGTCCATTAACATTTGACAAATTCAGACAAAAAATTCCATTATATATATTAACAATGTCCAGTCCAGTAATATTTGATAAACTCAGACAAAAAATTTCATTACTTATCCTATTTAAAACAGGTAGTTCCTTTTTAAAAGTAGATTTAATAATCTCCCTTTTTATCTTATCATATCCATATTCTCTCTTTTCTCTTTTCATAATAGATTCAATAATCTACCTATTGTCATTTTTATATCTTCCCCTTTTTCTTTTTAGAGTAGATGCAATGATCTACCCATTTATCCTGTTATTTCTTTATCTTTCTTCTCAGAGTAGATTCAATGATCTACCTCATATCTATAGTCTCTTTTTTCTTTTTCTTTTTTTCAAACAAAAACTCTCAATCTAATCTCCTTGTTCAGCTTCTTTCCTGACCATTAATAATTAACAACTTGTAACCAACCATCGTAAACAATGACAATATCCATAACTCATTAAACGACCCAAAAACCATTCACCCCACCTCTTGGGAATGTGGGCATCGTTTTTTCTTAAAATTACTTCCTGCTTTCTGGGAGTGAAGACATCTTTAGGGGATTCTGAAAAGAAAATTTTGAGGTTAATTGTCAAGTCCTGTATCATTTGTCCAGTTGCTGCATAATGAGAAAGTGCAGGGCTTGTTTCAAGCCCTTGTTCAAGTAGTCTGTCAGGCTGGATCATCTCAGCTAGCCATCTCAAAATTGTCCTGAGTAGTTTGTAGCCCAAAGCTGATCTTCCTATGGTGTTAATCAGCTTAATGGCTTTACCATAGTTCATGTGGAATCATTGTTGTGGGGTCCCGTCATCCTTTTGAAGACTTCAAAGTTGCTGTTAGGCGTGGTCGTGGTTCCCTGCAGATTTTTTTTTGGTACCTCCTCTGTGGTTTGGAGCAATCACAGTCCGATAAATGTCTGTCTCTTGGAACCATAAATGTTCTTCCCTAGAAGAGAATATCTTCACAGCAATTTCTCCCCACC